>KN514857.1:10515-20820 GCA_000787155.1 Scartelaos histophorus
ATGAGAATGAACTCATGTTGACAATAATTTGTTGATACAAAAGAAATGGCAATTGCATATCACTTTCACTTTTTATTTTTTAATTTTACATTAATTTCCATATTGTGTAAAAGACCAAAAAACAAACAAACTTGCACACATGTTGCCCTCTTATAACCATGTGCACGTCCCCATCATACTTAATGTGTGTGTACCCTGTGCTTTACATTATAATAACAATAGGTTTAAAAAAAAAAACATGGAGTATAAAATGTCCAAAAAACAAACAAAAAAAGGAGTTAACCCAGTAAAGAACACACAAAATAGTCTTAAAAATAAACTGTGTTATAAATAACTAATCAGGCCCAACATACACTGATTTGTCAAATCTTGCAGCACCAGATTCTCTCAAACCTCAGGAGTGATGAATGTTGTGGCCAGTCGACTCAAAAACATTGTATTTCTCAAAGGAGCCATTTCCATCAATCTATTTTATACTCCAAATCCTAACACAAACAGCACATGTGCAAAAAAGCAAAAACACCCTTTGAAATGGGAGTTAAAAAGCAAACTCTAACTAGACTCAAAACACACAACCGTAATTCACATTAAGCCTGTCACAATAATTACTATATCAACTTATTGTTCAATATATGAAATCAATATACAATATAACAACAATATATTTTACGGTTCAATATTTATTGTGTGTATGATTTCTTTGCGAGAGTGGGAAAATTTTTCTTATTTTAGGTGCACTACGATAAAATTTGAGCTGTAGAAGGTTTCAAAAATAACTTCTATGGCTCATTACATAATATTCATTTACACATTCTGCCATTTATTTGTGGCAGTTTATGTCTTTTTTATGATAGAATAATAATCCTGGAAAATGTTTTAAATAGATACTAACAGTGGCATAAAGTAGTTTCAATTTTATTGTGACAGGCCTAATTCACATTAATATATTTGGATAGTGTGACCCACTGTAACGTATGGGGGCACTAACCACCAGCTGTAACAGTCACATTTTAACATAATTATTGAGGAAGTTCTCAGTCTTCCTCATAGTTGGCACATTTCTGTAGAAAATGTACATAAATGAACAGTTGAGAGTTAAATGAAGCTTGCAGTTCCCAGTTGGGGTTAGGTAGTGATAGTAACCACAAAGGACAATTCCCTTTCAGTGAAAACGTAGCCTCTTCTCCTCAACAAACTGTTCCTCTTCTGCTGGAGTCAGTAGGTTTCCTTTCACACTGCCACCACACACAACAAAACAAATGCACTTTATTTATACAGCACATAAGCACTAAACAAACTATTAGTACAGCCAAAAACTAATGGATATGATTTAAGTTAGTTTAAAATAATCATATTCAGTTGAACTTGGGCAATCATACACTAAATGTATAACTCATTAATTGTGTAATACAAGAGACAAGTTGAGGCCTGATGCAGTTTCAGTAGGATTATAGGAGGGAGGGTCATCTGAGCGCTCTCACCAGATTTCTTTAAGGTGTTCATTTTCAGGAAGTGCTTCTGCCAGTTTTCGCATCCCCTCCACAGTGAACTTGTTGTTGATTAACCTGAAGACAAATACAAGTTACAAGTTACTCACCACACAGCATTCTTCATGTGGTGACAGAGTGTATAAAAGAAGTGGACTGAGCGAGTGTGACGTCACCCATAGCATTTAGCGCCGCTCAAATGAGGCTCGTGATGCTAACGGTTACAAGAGCAAATCTGAAGCCAGGATCTATGTTATGAACAGGATTTTTTTGACAAACAAAATAGCATGAAAAAAAATCTGGATCATGTAGAGAGAGTTAATAAGAACATTTTAAGACCAAGATGAAGAGGATCACTGCAGCAGGTACAGAGAGACGAGCGACAAGATCCTAGTGTAAGTCAATGGGAGCCAGAGTCAGAAGGAGCCGGAAGAGCCTCCTGGAGCACTTCCTATTTGACACACGGCGGCTAACGCGTTAGCTATGTCCATTTATATATATGGTCTATATGTGGAAAGAGTAGATTTGATCAACACCTGCCAGGTGTTTCAGTAACATCATTTAATTTACAACCGTCATGCAGTTCAGCTAAAATAAGCACAAATGTGAAAATCTGTCAACTAAAATAAGCTGCGTCGCTAACATGACTGTGGAACAATAATGTTTTTTTAACTTAACTTAGAACCTCCAGAATTCCCTCACTGAGCTGCAGAGGCTGCACTAGCACTGACTAATGCTCATCCTTTCAGGTTTATTTTCTACCTGATGGAATGACTGGTTGCTGGTGCTCGTCCTTTCAGGTTTATTTTCTACCTGATGGTTGCTAGTTTAATGATGCTGTCTATTTAAAAATTAAGTGTCTGTGGCATAAAGCAGTTTCAATATATGATTTACTGGTACTACTGTGTCTGTGGCATAAAGCAGTTTCAATATTATCTTTGTAGCAATAGATAATATAATGGTTTTAGAATCTGTCAGCCAATAGTGTAAGACATCAATATCATCAAAACATCAATAACTTTGTCATCATCTGCAATAAATGTAATTCAAAATAAATCAGCATTACTATTTGATTTAAATACAGTTCCTGCATACCCAACTTTTATGGCACTATAGACTTAGTTTGTTCCATTGTAAGATTTACGTTAGCTAACATTATGGTAAAAGATAAGTCACAACATGTAATTACCAGAGGTGTGTGAGTCCAGTATTGGCCCGCACCAGCTCAGCCAAGTGTGGGGCACAGTCATCTGATAGGTCATTCTGCACCAGCCTATGATAACAAGCACATGCACAGCAGCTCATAGATAAACCGGTTTTACTTGAATATTGAATAACTGAATATCAAAGTCGACTCTGTGTTCAGTCGTACCAGAAGATCCTGAGAGCGCTGTTCTCTTTAAGAGCTGAGGCCAGACTCTTTCCTCCCTCTGAAGAAATGCAATTGGCTGACAGACTGTAACAAAGAAAATCAAATTGAGTAGTAGTAATAGAGTAGTAGTAAAGTTGGTGTAAGGGAAATCCTGACCTAAGGTTGGTTAAACTTGGATGGTGTCTCAAAGCTTCAGCAAAGGCAAAAGCTCCTTCATCTCCAATAGTGTTTCCCCACATGCTAAAATTCAAAACAAGATACACACTCAGATTCACACATGGATTCAAATATTTGTGTCAAAAACTGTTGTGTCCCTCTAGAAAATCATATGCCATTTAACATACAGTCCAGTGCAAGACAAGGATTACCAGATGCACTTCCATCTCCTTCAAATACCTGGGCACCTATAGCACAAAATAATGACTTACCCCACATCAAATATGGATGTACTTTTCTTTATTGCATCAGCCAAATATCTTGCCCCCACTGGTGTAATCTTGTTTTTACCAGCTCTAACAAAAACATAAGGACAGTTTTACAGACTATAAAATCTATACAAACTTTGGAGGAAATTTCACTTACTTAACAGTTCGCAGCTTGGGGCATTCCTCAATTATTTTGGCCACATGTTTTGCCCCCACATCTGTTATGTTATTGTTATACAGCCTAAAATAAGGCACAAAATATATCACTCTTTATTTAGACAGTAGAATGTCATCTTCAACATTAAACAATAGCACTTTTATTTTACCACAGGGTCTTATATCTGTGTAATCCCTCAGTTGTCCAGGTGTATCTGCTCTTACACTTGTTCTAAAACAGTTCAAGGTCATTCTAAAGCTATTAAGGAAATGTAAATTTCTGTCCTCTTGATATGACTTTGTTCATATCAATACCTGCTCAATTCTAGTTTCAGTTCTAGTATTTTATTTTCAGTACTTCTGACATCACAGCAAAGAGAAATAAAATTCTGTGAACTGGGAAATATGTTTCACAGCTGATTTGAGCAGCTTCTTCAGTTCTTGTCAGATTGCTGTTGCTGCCTTATATCTGACTGAAGAGAGCAGCTAAAACTGAAACTACACTGAAACTGACACATGTTTGCAGTTTCTGTTTGTCATTTGGTCTGTAGTAGTTAAAGTTGTAGTTAATGATGTTAGCATCTCCCTTTGGGCAAGTATAAAGCCATTGCCACCGGCAATTAGACCAGAGCTGAACAAGCAGCTTGGATGACCTGTTATAATGTCTTCACTTAAAAAACTTTTGTCCAGTTGACAGAATTGAAATGTTTTCGCTTTGGATCCTGCTTGGACGACTGAGGGGTCAGGGAGACACACTGTTGACAACCTTAATAGATACTGACCAAGAACTATAAACTTGCAGTTTTCAAAAACACTCACCCCAAGACTTCCACAAGTTTGTGTTTGCACAGCTCCTCTGCAAACACCTCAGTGCTGCTGTCTGATAGATTATTAACACAGAATCTGAAAGAAACAACTTGTTAGCCAAAAGCAAAACCAAATATCATTAAATAGAAGAAGGCTGCTTTGTTACCTAACTATGGTCATCTTGGACAGAGACGGTTGGAGCTGCTTCACCCCATAGTCGCTGATGTTGTTATTGTCCATGTCCAGACCGAGCAGTTTGCGTCGATGTTGCAACACAAAGTTCAGAGCTGTACAGTCTCCCGAATAGACATTACAATACCCCAGCTTGATAAACCCAGCTGTGATACCTTTGGCTGTCATTTTAGCTATGTCTTTACCCCCTGTTTCATATATGCATCTCAGCATCCACAAAAAGTTGGGCAAAACATGGACTTTCTTCCCTTCGTCAGTCTCATGAACAGGTAATCCACGAATATGAGACTTAACACTAGTTGACAGGTAGGATTTGAGAAGAACTTGCTTTTTCTTTAGCATATTTGAAGGTACAAGATGCTCCATAAGGCTCGTTTTTGGTTTGGACAGCAAACCGCACAGAAATAAATTTGTGAACTGTAGATGGTCATTTGTCTGGGATCCATTGGTACCTCTTGGCCTCGGGGAAAGATTATGAAAAAAGTTACAAGGAAGGCATGACGATTTTTTCTTCCTGCTACACTCTGCAAAGAATTTTAAAATAGTGTTTAGGGACGCATCTTCATCGCAAACTAGCCCAAACGCTGCAAGGAAAGATTGTAACGTCAAATGTAGGAACTCAAAAGTTGCTGGATTTTCTGTGTTTTCATATTCGCTAACAGATCGAAGAAATCCCAACGCCTCATCTTCCTCGGTTAACCCACAAGCCCTCAAGTCCTCCTGGCTAAAATAGAAACTGCCTTTATCAAACCCTTGTAAAGCTAGTTTGGCAAATCCTGCAAGTGGTTTTAGTCCTGATTTGAAAGTTTCGGCTGTGTAGCGGACATTTCGTCTTTGAATGGACGAAGGCGGCGGAGCTGAACGGGTCAGAAACATCTCGCATAGAAGGAGAAAGATGTCTGTCAATGTTATGCAAGAATCTGGCAGCTCAAAGCTATCGTGCATACTGTGTAGATGCGTAAAACTTTTGAAAACAATCCAGCAAAAGAGAGGCGTGGAGCAAAGGCCGCACAGATGAGGGCTCGCGTCTAACTGAGTTTCAATGCGCTCTCTTTGGTTTTGGTCCTTAAAATGTAGTTGAATGTAGGTTTTAAGGTGCAATGGCGAGAATCCGCGTAAAATTACTTTCTTTTTAACTACTTTCTGTTGCAGTTCGATACCTGTTCTTGATGTGAGTACCTTTTGGGAGCCTTGAAGTAGTTTGCCAGAGAGTAAACTTGTGAGCAGTTGCAATGGGTGAGTATTTTCAACTGGGGAGACCACTTCTGGAACAGTATAATGCTCCAGATCATCTTGAATTTCATCATATCCATCAAAAGTGAAGAGGACTTTATGAGGGAATCGTATTATATAGTCAAACACCTCATTGTCTGGGTCAAGATCAGGGTAGCAGTTGTATTTGAATAACAAGTCTCTAAGGGAGATCTGTTCGGAGTCTTTAAAAGTGCTAAACATTCTACATCGAAACTTAAACAAGAAAATGGCGTCTGTAACTAGCTCCTTCTTCGACCACAAGTTTTGCAGCTTTTGGAGAAGAATGGATTTGCCCACACCAGCGTCACCGACTACGTAGATAATTTCTCCTTGGGGATTGAAGACAGCGTGATCAGTGAGGAGTTGATCTAAAGTGTCTAAAAACCCCTGGCTCTCATTGCTATCATTAAATAGTTCCATTTGGGTGTCTGTGTAGAGGTCCTCCAGGCGGGTTTCTTCTCTTTGACCATATGACATGATGAAGCTGGTGTCACGGCCAATCTCTCTCCTCTGTTTACCACTATATCTGCTGACTGAATAAGAACAAATATTCAAAATACTTACAACATAGAAATATTGCAAAATGAAATTAAATTTTCAACGGTGGCAAATCACCATTATGGGCTTAATCAATATGACTACACTGAACAAAAATATAAACGTCCCATGTCAAATACTGAAGACACATGAATCGAGCCGCCCTGAGTGAGTATATAGTGTCTTGTACTTGTACACAATGAATATTTTTCTTTATTTCTGTGCCACGTTCGAGTCCATCTCTGTCATTGAGCATTTGCTCAGTGATGCAGTGAATCCACTCAATCCATGGGTGTGGGAGAAACAAAAGCAGCTAAAACAGAATGATTACTAATCAGACACTCCTTACAGTGGTGACAATAAAAGGCCACCCCAAAATGTCCAATTTTGTCAGAAGTAATCATGCCTCAGATGTCAGGAGTCATACGAGAACGTGCCATTGGCATGATGGATGCAGGGACGTCCACCCGAGCGGTCGCTGCACAGCTGAATGTTCTGGCCTGTATATTCACTGGACATGTCACCCATAGAGCATCTTTGGGATGTTCTGGATCGAGGTGTACATGATCGCGTTCCAGTTCCGGGGAATGTGCAACAGCTTAGTGGGGTCCTCCAGGAAGAGTGGAATAACATCCCATAGGCCCATACACAACCTCATCAACTCCACGCAAAGACGACGTGCGGCTTTGAGACACGCAAATAGTGGACACACAAGATATTGAAAAGTGGATTTCTCGACCCTGAGCCCCACCATGTTTGACTGAATGCCACTCAATTTCAGATGCCACCAACAAAATGTAATGGACTGTTAATGTTAATGTAATGGAACGTTAATCAATAACAAAATTAATTTTGGTTGATTTCATGTGCTGATTAACCATAATGGTAATAAAAGCTCAAAAGAGTAACATGGGCATTTATATTTTTGTTCAGTGTGCAAAAATGTATTGTTGTTTACTGGGCTTGGGTTCCATTTAAAAAGGTAGAAGTAAAAAAATAAAAAATAAAAAAAAAGATAATGTCATAACAGAAGTGCAGACTGAAAAAAAAAAACTGTAACATGACTACCACCTGCCCCCTCCACAACAAATGGAGTGATTTCCAGTTTCTGATCTATGATTCAATAAGACAAAGTAAGACAACTTTCACTCCTCCTGTGCATCAACCTTTGCTCACCACTTTTTTCTACCTTTGGCCAACTTTGATATATATCTGAACATTTGAATATACACTACCAGTCAAAAGTTTGGACTCACCCCCTCATTCAATGTTTTTTTCTATATGTTTACTACTTTCTACATTTAACATACATACAGAAGATATAAGTCTCACTTATGTATATATAGACTTACTTAACTTTTTTGTTTACTCAAAAGTTTCATACACCTTGCATCATATATTTGATTTAATCCCTTCTATATGTAAACTGTGTGAAAAAAAAAACTTTGAATGAGATGGTTGTTTAAACTTTTGACTGTCAGTGTATAAATAACAATATTTCATATACTGAACTATTGGTGCATATAGTGATTATTGTGACAGGCCTAATCCAGTAACTCCTACAGCAGCAGAGACTGAGTGACTGGAGCTACTCACTGGGATCTGTATTCTCCACTCTCAGAACAGACACATCTTTACTGGGAACATAGTTGATTTGTTGGAGCCATGGCTGCAGGTCGATGTAGGCATCTCCCACTGTGTGAATGATATAGATGAAGTAGTCACAGGCCTGCTCCCCTTTGCACTGCACCAGCTCCAGGAGTTTACGCACCTGCACAAGGAAATACATGACTACATGATTAGGCCCAGCAAATCGTCAACCTAGACTCTCATATGCTGACATATTGCAGAAAAACAAGAAAATGGCACTCAATATAATGAAAATAAAGAATACTAAACAATACTATTTTTTGATTAGACAAAATACTGTTTTTACAGTCAATAATGAGTCTATATAGTCATCATAGTAGTAATTTCAATGATTGCAACAATTGTGAATGATTAAATTTTGTTAATAACTTTTTTTAACTTCTGTTCTTTTATTTTGTACACATTTTGTAAAACAAAATAATAAATAAAAAGGTACAATAAGGTATAAGGTACAAATACCCAAGCTAAAGTACACTAATGTTGCCATAAAACACAACTACATATACAATAGAAGGGAGTTTTCAACAGAAAGTGATTATAGATTTTTCTGTAATAAAAAAGACCTTTGTCCCTTTTTACCTAGTATTGATACATGTTTATTGTGATACTAGTTCGAAGCCTGACTTTATTGTACTATTTAACCAAGAACAATTCCATTTTGAGATTTTCCATGTAATGTTGAGCACTAGTTATATGCTTGACACTTGTTGCAAACCAGTTTTCTGTCATATGCACACACTCATTACTTGCACTGTCCAGTCACTTTTACAGAACATAATCTAGGCCTGTGACTAAAGGCTAGTCATCCCTCTGCTTTAGTCATTCAGTTTGTACCTGGTTGGGTTTGGTGTCCGTGAGCTGTACAGCCTCAACTTCTTCTTCACAAAGGAACTCAGAGCTGAGCAGATTGTCCAGAACACACTGGATACTCTTGAGACTGGAGACAAGTGTCTCCCGGTGGGAGGTCAGGAGGCTGCGGCAAGACGGCTTCTCCTCTCCGACTTGACCCATGTTCGCACCGAGTCAGTTCTGAGTCAATAACACAATGCTGTAATGTAATGTATTACACAGGAGGAAGCCAACAATACTTTTTTCCATGTTTTGAGAAATTTTGAAATGTTAATGATTGGATTACAAAGTGAAACACACATGCACAAAGACACAATTCAGCATGACAAATTGCCAAATGTCTCTCCATATCCTCTTCCCTATGCAATACTGTTTAATAACGTTGTAGGAAGAAAAAAACGGAGAGACATGAGGAAATAAGGTAGATTATGTCGGATCCACAATTTTCTGTCTGTCTAGCAACAATAACCAATAAGCCAGAAGCACACGTATGACTTCAGACACACCCAATAATTACATTCATGTTGTAAATGAGTTGTAACGGGGTTAGTCCTAGTTTAATGAATAGTTGCCTATAATATCTGATCTGACCGGATAGTTTTGTGCCACGAAGTCAATGGGGTGCACACTGGCTGACTACAATGTAACGAAATAGGCGAAATAAAAAAAAACAAAAACAAAAAAAAAACATCTTATAATCCATGGCTGATATTCTTTTATATCCAGTGGGTGCCATGTGTAATAAATTAGTAGCCAACACACAATGCCAGCTGTAATGATGCCAGTTTGGTCTTGTTTGTTTAGTAGCGCTCAGCTGTATTTGTTCAGTTCACATACTCAAACACTCAAGACGAAAAACGCGATTAGTTTCCAGCTGTCAAACATAAAGAAGTTAATCTCACCATTGTTGCCGTGTCAAAAGTTTGCACCTGTAGTTTATCACGTCAATGAAAGGTCCCCACGCGCGCAACGTCTCTATTGGGGACGCTGTTGCAGGAAGTGAAAGTAAACAGCGTGATGACGTCAGCTATTCGCTCCTAAATTTCTCAATCTGCTGCGTCAGAAAAAAAACAGTTCAGTATTTTCCAAACAGACGCTCTTAATATTTCTAATACCATGACTCAACAAATAAATGGTTTAACTCATGACTTAGCAAAACCATTTCGTGACAATAAATAGGCCCACTGCTACACTTTCACATTCATTTTTGGACCCATCTTAGAAATTATTATACATTTAAATAAACAAATACTGCTCTCTGGTGTTGGTAAAAGGAATAGCTTTAAAAATAGAATAGAGTAGACTTGAAAAGATGATGAATAGACTGTTGAAATGTATGATCACTTTACAATGAGATTCTAAGCAGCTAGTGTTCGCATATATTGTGTCACGTGTAAAAATTAGATGGCAAAAGAATAAGCCTACAGTATGCCAATATTAGGAATAGTTTAGGAATAGATTAGACAACATAATGTAGGATTAACTATAAAAATGTATGATCAATTTACTATGAAATTCTGAGCATGTAGTGTTTTTGAGCTTATACTGTGTCACATATGTGTAAAAAAAAAAAAAA
>KN514857.1:20830-38832 GCA_000787155.1 Scartelaos histophorus
GTGTAAAAAAAAAAAAAATAAAGAAAATCCAGCAGTTGAGGAGTATTAGATTAGATTAGATACGTGAAGTCCTCATTTACTACTCAAACACAGTCATAAGAAAACACTTATTTATTGTAATGACATGTACATGAAGCATAAATAAAGTCTCACAGGTGGTAAAACAAAACATTAGTAATTCATTATCATTACTGCTGCGGTGCTTAAAAATTCAAGAAATAATTCACAAAAATATTTTTAAAAATCTCAAAACTTCATTCACAAACATACACAATTACAATATTAATTTACACATTAAACATACTGTCTCACTGGTAGTGGGTAATATAGACTGGCAAACAAAATGATATGATGTCATTACCTTTTAGTGCAATTTAAATTGTCATTACCATGTATGTAAGATATTATGAGAATAAAAAGATAGGTAGAAATATTCAGTTATATTTTTAGCTTAAAAAACTTCACATGTTGAAAAACAAAATAAACAATACGGATTTTTTCAGGAATACAAGCATCTCTGATATTTACAGTACAGCCCATGTAAGTATTTAACATAAAAATATGTATTAGGTATTCTTTCTATAGCCATGTTTTTATGTACAAAGGAGCAACAATGAATTAATTTATGTGCAGCTAGAGGCTCAATTGTTGTTAATTAGAAAGACTTGACTAAAATGAGTGCAATTTGAAATGATCATAAACATTTTATGGACATTAATGGAGAATACTAAGTAAAGTGAGTGATGCTGTAGTTTAGTGGTCTTTAAAGTTGTATCCAAGAAGCAAATATGACAAAGTACACTTAAAAATACGTCACATGGACAATTCAAGTTCCCAGTTGGGCAAAATCAATTAAAGTCAGTGTGTTGGAGATGAAACCACCTCTTTAGTACCACATAAATCCACCACGGTAAAGACAGAAGACAAGATGCCTGGACTAGATCTCGCTCTCATACGTGTGCATGTAAGTCTTGAGGGAGAGGATCTCAGTGTAGGGTCTGTTAGTCCGTCGGTACAAGTCCAGACCAGTGAGGAGCTCCACGTCCCTGACCCGCGCCGTGTGCATTTTCATCAGGTCTTCCACCCACCGGGACTCCTCCTCAGAGCTCTTCAGGGGAAGGGAAGAGTTACATTAACTCTTATTAAGATTAAAATAAAGGGTGTCCTTTTGGACCCTGTGGGGTGAACAGCCCTCTGCATTTGGAAACAGTGTGTGACTGTACTGTAGAGGCTGAGGACCCATCTAAAGTACTCCTTAACAAGCCTAGATCAAGATTTGGAGATTTCCCTAAACCAGTTTTAGAACTGCCCAAGGATATTTGGTTTAGGCCCCAATGAGGAAATTCAAAATCACTGGCAAATTTATGTTTGCAAAAGCATCAATAGCCATACAAACCAGCTTTACACCAGTGATAACATGGATCATAAAATAGTACAGTCGCAAAATGTGCATATGTATATATTTATACATTTATTACTAATTATTAAAATGTATTTATTTCATCAGAAATAACTAAAAATATACAGTATAGCTGGAAAGTGCAAATAACCTATTAAACATCAAACATACATACATTAAAATCTTTACAACAGTGATTAATGATCAGATTTCGATTATCATGTAGTTAGGAAGTTACCTTCAGATTTACATGGGGAAACTACAGTATGTTAAATGACCATTACTCACATTGCAGGTCTCATCATTGCTGGCCCTGTGTGGCAGGATGAAGGCAGCGCTGCTCAGTGGACCAGTGCAGGAGTCTGCAGGCTGTGTGAAGTCCAGACAGCTGCTCAGCACGATGAAGTAATGTGTGGGCACTGGGATTGTTCCAGTCATAAACCTGGATCACAAACAAACGCACAATCACAATCACTCCCACTGTCATTTAAACTGCAAAGAAACACATGCAATAAACTGAGTAATGTTGTACAGTTAGGATTAGCTGCATAGACTTGTTTCTATGAAAAAGTTCTTACTCTTTAATTCTTTCAGTTGAGTCCCTGACCCCATCAAAGTCATAGTCAAATATTGGACCAATGAGAACGTTGACACCATTTCTCTCAGTGGCAAACTTCTTTACTAATGCTCTCTGGAAATAACTCCATATCCCTGGAAGAAGGATCAGCAAGACATAATTTACCCAAAGCTGCATATTGACGAGTGTGTAATGCATTCATTTTTAATCCTACAAGAGTTAAGAGCAACTAACTTTTAAACGCAGGATACATTGGTACAGTGTTAGTGATGAGGACTGCATCATATTTCTTCTCCATGTGTAAAGATAATTCTGTGGAGAACATAATAAATTACAGATTCAGAAATGATGTAAACATATTTCTATCATTTGAATGGACTTACGTGGTGGATAGACAAAGGCGTATGTGATCTGTTTGTCTGCTCTGTAATTGGTGCAGGACTGGCTGTAGGCCGGGGGGACCCTGGTATCAGGCCGCACACAGTTGGATAAGGCATCAGGGAGGGGGTATAACTCAACCTGGAGAATCATTGAGGATGAACAATGCACACTGAAAGAGCTTTATGTTTTTGCAACAGCAACTAACCTGTTTGCTGACAGTGTATGAAGTCCAAAGAGGCATAGACAAGAACTCGCTGTATCCGCTGATGTAGTCGCTGTGGTGGAGGATGGAGTACTTGGTTCGATACAGAACTGCAGGGCGACCAAAGGGAAGATTTCTGCTGTCTGAAAATCACACACAAAAACTGTGTTAAAGTAGCATTTCCTATTGGCTCAGTATGAGTAGAGCTCAAGGTTGGACACAGTAAAACAGGATGGGTGGGTGATATTTGTACTGATTCAATGTAGTCTATTGATTTGTATCTACAACAGAGAGGACACTGACCGTCCATAGCTTGCCGCAGGCGTTGGTTTAGCTCCTCCACTTTGTTCTGTAAGAGACAGAGCCAGAGTGACTCCAGGTTATAGCCTCGTACAAGGGTCACTTTCAAACCTCTCTGGCCTCTACTTTTTACACGCAACTGCAAAGAGATTGGAGATTCAAACAATCTCTTGCCAGAGATCCACATGGGAATCAGAAATACATTCAAGATGTATCAACAAAACATGGCACAGCAAAGCTGAGGTCTATTCACTTTTTGTACACTTGAAAATAATCACAGACAGTAAATAAAACTGTGACAATTTGACAACAGGTATGATTGATATGATTATGTTAAAGGTGAATAGGCTCCAGCAGAAAGCAAAGACATGCCAAAGCGTTTGTGTGCATTTTGTCTGAATGAAACATGCCAATAACCTTAGATCCATTCAGTGAAGTTCTGATTAGGTCACTCAACAGTGGCTGTTCATTTTAAGGGTGCTCCATTTTCATTTGCAATGAAACATGGACAGTACACCCAAGCAATAAGCTGTTATTGTTTATGTGGGAGTGTCTCAGTCATTCTAATCTAAAAGAATGTAAGGAATACATGCTTTCACCCACTTTCAAATCAAACAGGGCTGTTCTGACTATAGTCTGAGTATATTGTAAAGTAAATTCTATCAAAAGCCAAACTAAACCTGATGCTTAATACCCTGCTACCCCCTCATGAGTTCTTAAAGGGTGAAAGCAGAACCACATGTCAGAGCCGTGCACAGAGGAGCAGTGTGCAGGACTGGCTCACATCCAGAACTAGCACAGCTCTGTTATACTGCTGTGTCTTTGTTCCTAAGGGGCTCTGACAGGTGTCAAATAAATCCCATTCGGCTATAATTACTGTAGAGGGCGCTGTACTGAGACCAGGGCCAATTGGACTTATACTGGAAGCTGCTGGAGAAAATGCTGACTAGACATTTCAACAACATTTGTAGCAAAATTGAAGCAGTCAGACACAGAACAAAATCAAAAAGTATTATTTAGACAGACTAGATGACAGCTCACTTTCGCCACCACCACTACCACCACCATGCCTTTAGCTGAAAGTAACTAAAATTGCTTGTAGCTCTTAGTTAAAGTTGAGTGGAGATGAACCAGGGACACACAGATACCTTTAGTTTCTCTATAATGTCCTCATGAGCATTAGCAGAAACTAGTGTATGTGTATGGGACAGGTGCTCCCCGGGCGGCCGCTCTTCAGGGCTGACCTTTTCGTCGCAGTTGCAGCCCAAATCGTCTGTCCCCCCCAGAACCAGACCAGAGGCAGTGGGCCGGGACACCTCTTCTGGGACCAGGGGCCTGAATGGGGGGCTCCGCAGCAGATGGTTCAGGCTGCCGTGGGTGCCGTTGTTTGGGGCAGGCTTTAGTCCCAGTAGATCTGAGGAAGAGCAATATATGAATGAAATGAAAATGTAGAAAAGAACAGTTATAGATAGACATAAATATAATCAAAATGTGTTGGTTTTAATCTGGTGCAGTGCTTGTTGTGTCTGTGGACTAAACTAAACAGAAACAGCCACAAAGGAACCCAAATCGCTCTATTCCTGAATACTTTTACATACCGCACCATTGTGTCATCATATATAATTTTCTGTTAGAACAATGGAGATTTTAAAATGTAGCATCCATCCAAAAGTATTGTAACACGTGTGTATTCCGGGGTAACTCAGCAGCTTATTATGTTCTTTTGTTAACTTTTGTTTTTGCTAATGTATCTCTATGCACATAAACAGCCATAAACATACAGGTTTTGACATTTGTTCCCAAGCTCTATATCAACAAACCACAAACCAAAAGAGGGGTTCACTTACCACACATGACGTTGTAAAGCTCAATGTTTTCAAAGACTGGGACTTTGGTTCTGAATTTAAACGTGGGTCCGTATCCCAAGAAAATGGTCTGAAAATGCAAATAAATGTATAAATAATAAGGTATAATAATAATAAAGTGAAGACTTGAGAACGCTCAGGACCTGCATACTGTTGATCTTGTTGTCATATCCGTGATCACCAAAGAAACCACAGTGGCGCTTCACTTCAGGGGCCCTTCTGTAAAGACATAGTGTGAATGAATGAATAATATGCATCTGATGGGGTCTGGAAGGGCAAATGGGTCAGGGGGGGCAACATATTTGATCATAATATGTACAAATTATTAAAAGTTTAACATTAAATCCACTACACATATTTCGCACATATATATTTGAATGATTGGGATTGCATCACAGCCTCCGCCCTGAGTGGACAGTGGGCCGTCTAAACTCCAGATAAAGTGAAGTGGAGGATTCTGTCTGTGTTTACTCTGCAGCCAGTGGACAACCCGCTCCTTCACTCTCCTTCAGCCGCTGCGAACTAATTGAAAAACAGCCACTTTTTATTAAGTGTCCATTCAAACACTACTTCCACTGATACTTGTGGATGTGTGCCCCTCTGTCTGCACTGTGTGAGTGTGCGCACGTGCAGGGGGCCAACCCGCAAGCATGTTAAAAATGTAAATTAGCAGCTCCAACTAAAGTGTTTTATTTCACTGTCCACTTGCCTAATGTAAAAGCAAGATACAGCGCAAATTTTGACACCTCTTACAGCTCCGGTGCCAACAATTATCCAGTCTGTCCGTCAGAAAAGCGCACTCAAAGATGCCTTTCATTTTGAGGCCTGCGTGTTTGTGAACTTGGGAGACGGGCGATTGTAGCTCTCCCATGGCTAGAACAGCTAAAGCCATGTGCAGCCACGGCGCAGTTAGTTGAGCAGGTTTGTTTTGACTGTGGGTCCAGGTGACTTCATGGTTTACTTTGTCACTGAATCACCGCTGAGGACCTCTGACTGCTCTACATCAAACAGCTGTCAGCACTAACGTTAGCATCTCATTTACACTTCAGCGTGAGTGTTGTGAAAGATTTAGGGCAAAGATTTCACAACATCACGTGTGGAAGCTTGCAGTACATTTTGACCAAATCCTATATTTAGCTGAATTGATAGCTTTTTTAGATTACATGGCATCAGATGTTATTTTAACTTCTCTCTGGTCTAGTCTAAAGCAGCAGACTCAAGTGTTTTCTGTGGGGGATTATATGTGTACATGATGTGTTTGTTATCTTGGCTACATTTAGGATATATGGTTATTTATAATGAAGCATGCGCAGTCCTCTAGTATACGTAGTAACTTAACATTACACAAAACATGCTTTCAAAAGTTGTTTTTAAAGACCTTTTCTTCCACAGAGTACTCTTATATAAGGGATGTCAGTGGTATGAAAATGAACCACTAATCAGAGGATACCTGCTTAAACCCCACCTGTACTTCTTACCTGTGCACATTGTATTACATAATCTTGCTAGAGATGCAGCTATCCAGCTTTTTCTTTTTCAACACTGATGTTGATACATTGGATTTAAGAGTCTGTCAATACCCAATATCAGCTACTTGATATACTCGATACTCGATACTTGCTACTCGATATCAGATACTTGAGCTGAGAATATTTATTTTCTTTTCCATTCACAAATGGATAAATATTGCTTAGGTGTGTTTTGTAACTGTCGTTTATCATTTGAAATAAGTAAAAAAAAAAAAAAAAATGTTTTGGATTAATAATGACCAGTATATCATCTAATTACACAAATGTATTGACCAAAATGAGTCAAATGAACCGATATCATCTGACCCGATACCCCATACATCCCAATGTTCAACATCGGCACCGATATCCAATACCAGTATTATATACCAGTATTATATACCAGTATCATATCTGTGCTTCTCTAAACCATGTCATAGTATAAGTGCTTGTTTGGGCACAATAACAACATAAAATTGATCTTTAAAATTATATCAAAATGCATTAGAGCGAACAAAGCCAGAATCCCATATGGGCACATTCTTTCAGTCGAGCGAATAGTGGGCCTTCCATAACATTCCTTCTTAATGCCTTACCCTGGGGTCCACAATACCGCACATACACACACACACACACACACACATACACACACATATACTGTACATGCATAGTTCTGGCTCCGTACCTGGCCACATGCCACTTCCTGTCCACCAGCAGATGAATGTCTTCTATGCGGCGGTTGTTGGCGTAGTGCAGTCTCTTAGGCAGGTGTTGCTTTAAGTAAGGCTTAAAGTGCTGCTCGGCCTTCTTACACTACAAAAAAGCAAAGACACTGAGGATGCAGGACTTAGGATTCAAATGGGGAAGAATGGAATAAAATGGGAACTAGATTAAAACGTTAAACTCACCGTCAGATTTGCAACAATTGCTTTGGGGTCATCTGCAGAAAAACAAAAAAGGATTAGCAAAAATGTCTTGAATATTTTGCCTGACCAGCACGTCCCTTCTGGTCTAGTTCCAGTCCCTTCTGGAATGGAAAAACATTCATCTTAACTTGAGACGGTCCAACCATTGCTGTTAATTTGTATCACGTGTTTCTCAAATGTGGGAGACATCCCCAAAAGTCATGTAACATGTGGGAAAAAAATAAAATGTATACCTGAGATAAGTAATAGTTTGATTCAATTGTTGATTCTGTAAAAATATGAATTGTTTTAAATGGTCATGTTTGTTTTTATGCAAATGGCCCATTCTCTCTTTGATTAGTTAACCTGTTTGTCTCCTCCTCTGAAATCAGGGAGATGATATAATTCCAGATCCACTTGTCTTTGTAAAGTTTTGTCAAAGTGTGTTCTGGCTGGACAGGTATTTGAATATTGCTAATTTCTCCAGTGACCCTCCTCCAGATCTTGAGCTGTTTTGGTCAGGAGCACTAGAGTGGTAGGATCTAGGTACTATGTGACAAGCTCAACACATAAAAACTACAAGTTAAATTGAAGGTCAGTGGGTTCAATTTAAAGCACGGAAATAAGTAACAAGAGGTACTTTGACATCATGTTTTTTAGAAGTACTGAGTTAGTGGAGATAAAAAATAAGATACAAATGTTCATAAAAAAACAGAGAGAGTTCTTACACTTGACATTGTTGGGATATCTGGAGCGTATCCGACCCAAAGATCCCGGGATGAGAATGATGTCCTCCACGTGGTTCATGTAATTACTTAGGAACTCTGTGCGATCGCAGTGGGCTTCTTCCATACCTGAGCACACACAGGGGGGAGAAGGAAAAACTTATTTAGAGATAGATTATTAAATCAGAGGAAAAAGTATCTGTGGAACTTCAGCAAATTAATATGTAGCAAAGGGCAAATAATAAGATGTACAGTTTAACATTTAAAAAGGGGAAATGACAAAATCTAGTCACGTTTTGCAGAATCAGCAGAGCACTAGACTGGACAGACCAAAGAGTGTTACTTTCTCAACACAAATTCTTTCATATAAGATACGTGTAGTGAGTCTGTACCATGGTCTCCCACCAGGATGATGTTGACGCAGCGATGCAGTTTCATCTGTTTGAGCCCATTCATGAGCTGACCCACAACTCGGTCAATCATTCTCAGAGGATTACTCAACTGAAATAAAGGCAAAAACATCACATAATGCCAGAGTACTCTTTACAAACAGCAGTAACAGTATTTATATATAGTAAAATGAATAAACAGTATCAAATGTAAACTGTGATACTCACATCCGGACTCAATGGCCCCATTTTGTGTCCGTACGTGTCAGGCTGCTCAGAGTGCATGGCGTAAACATACGGCCTAAAACATGGAAAATAGAAGAAAACAAGGTCATTTTATTCAGTTTTCTATAAGAATAATTATTTTCATTTATGCATTTAACATTATTGCAGCAACTACAGTGGATTAAACCAGATGCATTGTGTTTCAACACTTTTATAATCTGTTATTAGACTGACTCAGCCCTGTTGTATTCTCACACATCACCACTAGATGGTATCTACATTACTGGTGTGTGATAGTGTGCGTCTGACAGAAAAAGACCAGGTAGCACAGGTGAGCCTCAACAGAAGTCAGGTGAGGTGAGGGGAGGGGAGAGAGAGGATATTCAGATGACACAAAAGTATACAGTTACATATGGAAGTGGAAAGGCACATTTCAAATGTGGGCAGCCGAGTCACACAGTCTATACCAACAGTAAACAGGGAGTGAGAGAAGTGAGTTTACCTTTCCCCATCAGGGAGGTGGAGCCACTGCAGCATGGTCAGAATCCTCCTCTCCAGTGGGATACCCCTGGAAACACAGCAAATATCAAGTGAGCCAACCAGCTTCACATAACTGTCTAATTGTCTAACCTAGAAGAACCGTGAACATTTCACAAGTAGAAGTAGAACTAAATCAGGTGTAAGCAGTATTCATGTTTGTCATTAGACTGTTGAGTGATGTGTATACAGAGACTGGGGCAGCTTAGAAAAAGTGTCAGTGCCAAATATTAGCAATATTTTCAATACCAGACCAATATCTGTGGAGCAAATAAAATTTCCCATCTCTGACTAACTACAGAATGCACTTCAAGAATCCCACACATTAAACTTACAGTCTTACCTATTCACAAATTAGGGGGTGATTAACTAAATGGATTTTTACGAGCCTTGTAAAGTGGAGTTGTGTGTACAGGAGTAACAGGTTTAAAGACGTTTAAAGCGCTCTGGTGGTTTTTAAGTCCTTTGGCGTCAAAAGGCTGCTTGTGTACCGCTGTTATGATCCGGCCACCAACCACGCTGCTGGCTGTCACCGGGCCCACAGCTGTCAACCATCAGAGCCAGCAGCGAGGCCTCAAGGGGAGCAGAGGGAGCGGAGGAGGTGGGGTGAGGGTCCACGTCGGCACACGGCGGACGCCCGTGTTGATACTTCATGCATCGCTTAACTAATTTTCAGTTGAAATAATAAGATACAACTCTTTCCGATTTGTGAACTGTTCAATTTGATCAGACCAAAGCATTCAGATGGTCTGTTTTAGATCACCTTCACGATGGGCCTGCCACAATAACACATTTTAAAAGAGGATATATTGCTACAGAGAAATACACAGTACTACTGAAACTACTTTATGCCACTGACACAATACAGAATAGCCATAAAAGTGATGGTTATTCTACCGTCTACAGCTCACATCTCATCATTCAACAGAAGTCTGGCTAAAACCACTCAACCCAAGAAGTTATAAACATGACAAGTCCCAAAATATATTGTTCCAGCTTTCGTATATTGAATGATGAGC
The DNA here is from genome assembly GCA_000787155.1 of Scartelaos histophorus. Classification (NCBI taxonomy): domain Eukaryota; kingdom Metazoa; phylum Chordata; class Actinopteri; order Gobiiformes; family Gobiidae; genus Scartelaos; species Scartelaos histophorus. The sequence continues at coordinate 30,863 of KN514857.1, forward strand.
TGATATAGTCATTATCGTGACAGGTTGTATCACAATAAAAAAAAAGACTGAACTAGATTACTGGGACAAAAGATCAGACTATGCCATGGTCCCTTAATTAAATGGTTGCATCAAAAGCAGCTGAAGGTTTGATGTCATAATTTTAGAGCAAGATTTTATATTACAGGAAATTTGCAGTTTGAAAGAACAAACAGAAAATCCACAAATGTTGACATAGTTTTGTGCACAGAATAATCTTGTGGCTTACTGTCCTTTCATCTGTGTAATTGCCTGTGTGCGGAATAATGTTATGACTTTATTATAAAAACTGAAAAAGGTTTGGTGACTAAAAATAATCAGGTAAAAACGATCTGCAGTTTGACAGTGAAGGGGAAATACTGTGAGATGAAAGAGAGAGTGTCTGAATAGTAGGAGTTTAGCAGGTACCAGGTGTTCTTCTGCAACAAAGTGAGCATCAAAAATCTTCCATCTGGTAGTTGCTTAAATTATTCAGTGAAAACGTGTTTCAAATGAAAATCAGTGCTCATCAACTGGTGTGAAAATAATTCTTTTTAAATAGATCCCTTGATTAAACACATCACACGGTCAAACAAATCGTCAAATCGGCCAGAACTGTGTAAAGTAGCTACCTTCAGAAGCCTTTTCGCAGTAGCCATATTTGCCCTCTTTACATGTTATCTCATGGTGCCCGGCGCAGGGTAAGCAGAGCAAACCGCACTTAGGCTGAATGCAGAGTGGCACGTCTACGACCCCGGCTCACACAGGAGTCCAGGGGAGAGTAAACAGGTCCAACTGCAGAGAAAACACTGCGCCACACGCTGCCGCTCAGCGCACAACTGAAGCAGCCTCCATCAAAGAAAGACCCTCTGTGCTCCTGCTCCTGCCCCTGATAAATGTGGTCCCTCTGTGTCACATGGGGCCAGAGGTTTCGGTGGGAACATGATCGGACTTGTCCTACTGTAAAACTTTCCACACCAGATGATTTACAGCCAGGGAGAGCTTTGTTTACGCGCTCGTGTGGTGAATAAATTGTGGCATTAGCACTTTATATTACAACTGACCACGTGTTTATAGTGCCAAGGTATGGGATTTAGTCTTTACTTTTATTTCACTTGTGCAATTTTACATTTACATCCTAAAAATATCCGTACTTTGCATTTGTGTTTCTTTAGCTATTTTACTTTTTTGAGCTGTAAGTTGATTGTAAATGTGGTGCCAGCATAACTTAAGTAGTAAATTTGGAGCCAGTTCCAGGAATAGGAATTTAGGAATTTATTTGCAAAATAGAGAAAATGAAACACCAGGATCAAGTGGAGCAGGTTAAAATGAACATTTTAAGACCAAAATTGAGAGCCTGACAGCAGCAGTTACAGAGAGAAGAGTGACGTTTTTTTTTTCAATAGTAAGTGAATAGGAACCAGACTGGATGGAGCCGGAAGTGTGTCCATGCTCACTTCCTATTTGAAACACGGCGGCTTGCAGGGTAGCTGTGTCTATTCACAGTCTTTGGTTACAATAATTCTAACCAGTAGATGGCAAAAGGAAAATAAATTTGTCGACTGGACAAATCCAAGCTGCTTCTTCAGTTCTGGTCAGAATGCTGGAAAACACAGTCTTATATCTGCTGCAGGGAGGAGCTAAATACAAAGTAATTGCTTCTATTTTCAACCAAATAACTTTGTCCAGTCGACAAATTTATTTTCCTTTTGTCATGGATTCTACCTGGACAACTGAGGGATTTTTCACACATCTAACCAGTAGAGTTTAAACCATGTTTTAGTCCAATGCAACAACAGCATACTCCAATCATGAGGTCTTTTTTACACTATATTTTGCATGTGTTAATTGCATTTTGTTGTAACAATAAACTCAAAATGCAGATAAAAGTCCACAAGGGTCATCGGCACATCTGCAGGCGCCTACATTAGATCTAAAAAACCAAGCATAAACCAGATGAAGGATAAAGTGAAGTCACATATTCTGTTCACATACTTTCACCATCAAGCAATAGCACTATATGACCGCAGACTCTCTCTAAATATGACCTAATCTCATTCCCACCGCTGCAGCATATGTCAGTAAACTACCATTCCCGTGGGTTTTGTTGATAAACTGAGAGCTTTTTGTTTCTTTGCCGGTAACTCCTCCAGAATCGAAAGAGAGATGCCAAAGTCAGCCGTTTCACACCAACCAAAACAAAGAATATAAGTGCAGCACTGTAAGCCTATGATTACCGATGATTGGATTAATAATCATTTAAACTAGGTACAAGGTTTGTGCGTTTGTGCAACAGGGTGGTCCAGTCACACAGTTTCAGCACAAAATATTGTTGTCACTTCACTGGATTCTGGTCATTTTTCAAGTTAGAAATTGTGCATATTGATCTTATAGATGATCATTGGAGCAGAAACTTTAAAATGATTACACCTCAAATACATGTAAGAATTCTTAATAAAAGTATAGATCTGAGACAGGTGTTTTCTCTTAAGCTTGTTGCTCGGCCAAAGTTACGTTAACATTTTCAGAGCGCTCTGTTTGATACTAAGTGATCCAGCAAAGCAAGTCCATCCATCCAAGGCTGACCACACAGACTCAGGCCAAAGGAAAAGTAAGTGAAAACACCTGCCCATAGGTACAGGTTAGCATGGAACTATGGGAGAATGCACTGGGCATAACTGTGGACTGAACAGCATATATTCCTTAGGAGTGTGGTGCTAACTGTAGGCTCTACTCTGTCTGAAGTTTTATTTTATTTTAAAGGTGCACTCTCTAGGTGTTTGATATTCAACAAAAATAGTGAGTAACTGAAAAACTACGTGAGACACAAATAATCTCACCTGTGCAGTTCACAAAATGTCAGACATTTCTATTTAAAAAGGCCTACTGCCGTTTACCTTGTGTTATGGTGTTTTAAATCGTGTTTACCTCGTGTTACGGTGTTTTAAAGGTAATTTCTATATGTTTTTATTATCTTTTATGCTTTCACTGTAGCACTTTGAGATTTTGCTGAAATGTAAAGTGCATTACAAATAAAATGTATTATTATTATTATTAGTTCTTTTCTGGTCAAAAATTGTGTACTTATGAATGCGTTGTGTAACCATGGTAACTCCTAAACGTTGCACCATTAGAGATACATGCAGAACATCCCCAGTGTGGTGCAAAATATCAATACTGAAGCATTCTAAAAGGAGTGTTCTTTAGGGTTATCGTGTCATAACAGCATAATGGCAATTCAGTATTATCATTTGTTGTCTACCGTATTTTTTGGACTATAAGGTGCATCTAAAATCATTACATTTTCTCAAAAATCAACAGTGGCCTTATAATCCAGTGGCCTTATGTATGACCTTTGGTTGTGTTTAACCTCCAACTGATTTGATGTTGTAACATTACGGCTAATAAGGTATTAGTGGGCGAGTCAGGAGGAGTAATATGTTGGCGACATATAGGGCGACTGTGCAACATACCGGTAGTTCTGCCGTGTGCTGTACAAGGACCCAAAATGCCACCATTACCATGCAGATTTCAGGTTTTGTATTTTTGTGTTAAAACTGAACAATGTTGAGAGGGATCCGGGCATGTTTGATGCCCAAATCACCAACTGTTAAACTTGTATTTTTGTGTTAGCTACAACTGAGAGTTATTGTAAATGACCTGAATAAAGTTCAATTTATCCGACACATGTTTTGTTTCACGGTGCTCCTTATGTGTGGACAATGACACAACTGACATATTATTTGATACTGCGCCTTATAATCCGGTGCACTTTATAGCCCCAAAAATACGGTATATTTTTTAGCAATATTATATACTGGAAGAGAACAACTGTGGATGCAGTTATGGATGCAGTTGACTTGAAATGAAAGGATGCCCAGGCTTGAGTCAAAATGAGCAGGTGGTTTTGGTGTAAATCACTATTATTTTAGTTAGTTGTAAATATTATCAGCAGCAGTTCCTTCCAGCAACTCAAAGAAAGAAACTCTGACTTACACTGGCCAGAAGAAGCTGGCGGCCTTCACTCCTTGCTTGAGCGCCGTTATCCAGATCTAAAGCAAAGCAACATCACTTTATCAAACACAACTCGTACAGATTTGCAATCGTAACTTCTCATTCTACAAAATCTTGCTGTAAGTGTGGGAAAGCAGGAGAGGTTGTGGAGTACAGTAAATCGGGTTTGTGTGGGTGTGTGGGAAAAGACTGGACTGGGTGAAAGACAAGCTCCAAATGAGTCGTTTTGGTTACAGCGAATGTAAATCAGCAAAAGCTCCATTTAAGTTCCCAGGCTAATATAATATTAAGCACCAGTAGATGATTAATATGGAGTATTATGGGATACGTTTGCAGAAAATAGATGAGCAGACAGATTTTCTTGGTTTAAATATGAACCCAAATATTAAAAACATATTACAATTACAATTTAAGGGCCCATATTTAATTTTTTTTTTTTTTGGATCTAGTTGATAATGTTGTTTCTTCTTCCTTCTTTGTCACTCTCAACACTGAAGCTATGGCACCGTAAAAGACACTACCAGGCCCACATATGGAGAGCTACAAATTCACAGCAGCACTCAGGAGGTTAGTTGGCTTTGCAACGCTCGATTTATGTGTATTAGCAAAAATAATTTATACTCACAGGCTGCCCTCCCCACCAGCGATGATTGAGCTTCTCTCGGCTCCTCAGAGTGAAAGTGGCGTCAAACACCGGGTCGTACATGGAGTTACCAACTATACCGTGGGACTCTGGGTACAGGCCCTGGAAGGAGGAAGAGAATTGGCTTAAAATCAGACTATTTTATCACCTAAAGGGACTGAAATGATTATTTTTTTCATATGAATCTTCCAAAATGTGTGATGTACATTGGAACTTGCAGTTTCTTGATATATAGTGCATTTTGAGTCCCTTTGGTCAGCCGTTATGTGCCTGTATCTGATCATTATGAATCATGCAGTAGGACATTTTTGTGCTTTGTTGAACCCTCTGTAAAGCTTTAACTATTCCTCATCTACAAACAATAGAGAATGTGCTGTTAATAAAATACATTGTCTTACAGTAGCTAGGGAGTAGAGGTTTGGGAAGGTCTTGGTGGGTGACAATTTTGTGCTTTGTTTAACCCTCTGTAAAGCTCTAACTAAGAATGTGCTGTTAATAAAATACATTGGCTTACAGTAGCGAGGGAGTAGAGGTTTGGGAAGGTCTTGGTGGGGTAAACCGGTCTTATGTAAGGGGCATGGGTTCCACAAGTCCCTAGAAAGAAGCACATGGTATTTAGAGCGATTATACATGTCAAATTAACAATACTGTCAATCTGTAATGTGTTCTTACTCAGTTTCTCGATGTTGGGTATGACGGCGCTTCCTCTCTTCATGTATGAGGCTCTGAATCCGTCCACTGACAGCATAATCAGAGGTGGACGCGCAAACCTGCCCAAATAAGCGTAATTACAAACGCTCGTATAAACATGTGTCATTTGTAACGGGTCAAACGTGATCGTACCCAGCTGGACATTCAGGACTCTTGATCTCTTCACAGTCGTCCTGCAACCACGAGGTTTCTCCTAAAAAGAAGTTGGAAGATTATTAAAACTATGGCTGGCCTACAGAGAAACATGGACTGTAGTATAAAAAATGTTCAGAGATTGACTACACATAGGATTATGGTACATTATACTGCGAGAAATTTTTAAAAAACTTGGCCTCTTTTATAATTTTTATGCAGATGATTGTCAAATTTAATTGCTTATTGAGAAAAAAGATCACCTCCCTGTCTGTGGGAACTCTCAAGAATTATGTGCGTCCCACAGTCACCAACCTTGGCGTCACCGTAGACACTGATTTTAAATTTGACAAGCAGATCAATGGCATTTTAAAATCAAGTTTTTATCATCTGAGGCTTTTATCCAAAGTCAAACCTTTTTTATCTTTTAAACTTTTTGAACAAGTCATGCACGCTTTTATCTCATCTCACCTGAACTACTGTAACTCACTTTATTCTGGGATCTCACAAAACGCACTTTACCGACTACAGTTAGTCCATAATTCTGCGGCACGACTTTTAACAGGAACCAAAAGGAGAGAGCACATCACCCCAATCCTTGCAACTTTGCACTGGCTTCCTGTTAATTTTAGAATTGATTTTAAGATTTTATTGTTTGTTTTTAAAGCTTTGAATGGACTGGCCCCACAGTACGTCTCAGATCTCCTCCAAATTTACACCCCCCCATGAGCTTTGAGGTCTGAGGTCCAGCTCCAGCTTGTGGTGCCTAAAACAAGGCTTAAATCCAGGGGGGACAGGACCTTCTGCTCCAGCTCGTGGTGTGCCTAAAAAGGCTTAAATCCAGGGGGGACAGGACCTTCTGCTCTTTAACGCTCTGCCTCTCCACGTCCAAACAGCCCCCACAGTCGAGTGTTTTAAGTCTCGTCTTAAGACCCACTTTTATTCTCTTGCTTTTAACACCACGTGAGTTGTGTGGTCCTCATTGTCTTTTATTTATTATTTTTTTTGATGTATTTTATGGGTTTTTATTTATTTATTAATATCTTATGGCTTTGCTCTTATTTGATTTTACTGGTTTATTGTTTTAGGACTAATATGATTTTAATCTGTGTTTAATGAGTGTTTATTTTATTATTATATTATTGTTGCTTTTAGTATGTACTTGTGCAGCACTTTGGAAACTGTTTGTTATATATATAAGCTATATAAATAAAGTGGATTGGATTGGATAAATCTGGATTAAACCGGGACTAGAACAAGACCAAACCAAGTATATTCACAATGCAATTCACCATTTCTTTGAAACCTTGGACTTAGCAGGACAAAACCAGGCTTAAATCAGGGCCTAAACAGCACAAGTGTGAATGCGTCGTAAACCCTTGTTGAAATTACTGTAAATAAAGAATTACATCAATTTATTTGAAACGTCAACGGATTAAAATGTACGTGAGCTTCTGTGTAAGTGATTTCCCTTGTAGATCAATAAAGTTTAAAAGTCTAAATCTATGTCTAATAAGCTGTGAAAAAGTAAATGTGTAGAAGGTTAAACTAAGATTGTAATTTATCTATACTTAGACATGTTAATAATAAAGCAGTATTCAAACATGTTTTACAACATATAACATGACTTAAAACTCAAGAGTCTATTTAGCATATACAGGACCTTTAAACAATACAAATTATGCTTTTGTCTGCTATATAATTATAATCTATGACAACTGTGGATTATTATTTTAAATTCATAAAATCCCAGTATTGTTCTAAAATTACTTTGCATAGATACAGGAGGAGCCTAATTTACACATTTACAGAGACAAATCCGAGCAATTGCAGTTTTGTATTGCAGCTGGTGTCATTAACATTCAGTAGGGGTGATGCTAACTGTAGGCTCTGCTCTATCTGAGGCTTTATTAGACTTTAATCTGAGCTTGTACTACAACAGGTGATCTGATTTGTGCTGTTAAACATTAAAGTCTCAACAGTTTTTCACTTTGTCGCTTTCACCTTTTTTGTTGAAAATCAAACACCTAAACAGGCCCATGAACACCTGTACTGATCAGAGAATCCTGGAAATGCGTTTCTGAAATCCATTTTGTATTTTTTTCCAGACAATTTTAAAGGTACACTGTGCAACTTTTGGTTGAAGGTCACCAGCTTGTTTCCATAGATACTGTATGTCATTGCTCGGTCTAGAATGTTTCACAGCAGGACATAAAACTGCTCTACCTTTCATTTATTTCACTGCGGGTTATTTTATTGATCAAAAACACTTAAAAAAACAGACATTCTGACTGTGAGCGGGGTTGTGTCTACACAGACCTGACGTGTGACTTCATTTGGTTTGGCCTCCAGAAAAAAAAGCATTTGACGGACCTTCCACCAGAAAAGCACCTTTAATTTTTTTTTTTGCTAATGTGTGCATTGTCTCACCATAACTCTTAAACAATCCACCATTAGAGATGCACGTAGAACA
>KN514866.1:0-20107 GCA_000787155.1 Scartelaos histophorus
AAATAAATAAATAAATAAATAATGAGCTGTCTCCACAAACCTGAATCTTACTGGACAAGTGCCTTCACCTTTCCATTGAAACAGGGTATAATATTCTACAGTATGGTACAGTATGCAACACTATGGTATACAAGAACACTAAGAACATCTGAATATGTAAACCAATAGAAACTCAATGTGTTTTTCTGAGATGATTTAGTGCACACATGGACCAGATGAGTCAGATTATGGCAATAGAGGTTTTTTTTCCAAATCACAGAGCTGCATATTCACCTGTCACTCAGAATGGTTTCTCAGACAGGAGCATCCAGGGAATTCCACGAGGGCTGTGTCATTCCCAGCTGTGCTTCTTGTTATGGGAACCTCGGCCCGTCAGCTGGACAGTGGATGCCAGGGATAGGGCTCGGATTTGGGATTCAGCCTCTGCCATGTGTGGGGAGATGTACAAGCACTTAGTCATGGAAGACTTTACACAAGTTTCCATGGCACAAACTTTATCATGACATTTACAGTCTATACAGTAAATTTAACCAAGAAGATCCTCCATGTACTTCTACTTTTGGCTCCCAACCAAACATATAAATACTTTCCCTTTCCTCTTTAATTTCTTAGAGTAAAGTCTGCAAGCATCCTCCACACAACAGCGTAATCATCAGCCTCCTCAGCCTTTCCATTTGTCCTTTTCCGCTTGTATCTTTGACACACATTTAAAAACAAATCCCGAGTATCAGTACACAGTCGTGCTCTAAAAACTGAAGCAAACACATGCCCTGATTTAGAGTTGTAGATCTTTAAACAATGCCAGCAGATAATCCTTTGACACCGCACCACATCTATTGTATCTAATGCTGTTTTTAGTCGGTTGTCGTCCTTTAGTCTTTGATCAGAGGAAGCGTCGGCCCGGCCTGGTCCGACCCGGGCGTGGTTCTGAGGACGACCACGGGGAGTCTCCAGTAGCACTCTGGCCCAGGTCGGCCTCTCATCTTTGGGGCTTTGTCTTCACTCACTTCCCCTTGACTCCCCCGGGGCCCTGGAAGTCTACACCCTCCACTCTACACTCTCACATCGAGGAGGAGGTGAGGGGTCTTGAGGGAAGCTTTTGAGTTAAACTTTGTATCTTTCCTTTTTGCACATCCATGTATAAGTCAAAAAAATTCCACTCTGTCTTCTTCATCTATAAATGAATGAATTTTACATAGTTACTGTCATTTGAAGCAGCCCTTTCTACTTATCCAAGTTAGTACTAACAAACTAACTTGGCTTGGTTTGGTCTCCATGAAAGTTTAATGTCACACTGTGAAACATTTCAGACAAAGCAATAGAATCTCCTTGGAGAAAAGCATTTGATAGACTCCCACACCAGAAAAGTTACCTGCTTGTTACCTGCTCCACATTTAATTGTGTAAGATCATAGTTTCATTTATTAGATCTGCCTTTAACCAGAAAATGTCTTTAAGTAATTCAGGCTAATTGAATACGAGAAAAAAAGTTTGCCATCTTCGAACTTTGTGCAAGAAATGAGTTCAGGCTGCAACTTTTGGAGACTATGTGTGTATACTTTCTCAAATGCAAAAACAAACACCACCTAGTCACCTCTACCCAAAAGCAGTTCCTGTCTTTATTTGTTGCTAAAAAGCTGTGTTTAGGTTTAAATCATCCATGTCTTGTTAGCGCGTTTCCCCCGACATGGACACCGCCGCTCTCAGGACGAGGGCCGGGGTCACCGAGTAGTCACAACAATACAGGAAGTGTCTCATTGTCCCACTGTCACATGATGTATTGGGACTGGGGGTATAATTCCACCACTCATTGTCTTGCTCTTTACCGTTCTCGCTGCACTGACCTCGGATGCACAGCTCGGGTTAGCCTGTCTGAGGAGGGGTCCACGGTTGGCCCCCCAGAGCTACAGGACGCTTTAAGGAGCAGTGAGGCAGTAAATAGCTGGGGAGGCCTAGAGGGAGCCGGTAGTGCAGGACCAGAGCACTGTCCCTGGGTCTGTATGGGACAGAGCATGTAGGCCTTTTGTGGTGCTTTTACCAAAACACCATGTTAATTCCCCCAGCTGCTCTTTTTCAAGCGGATTTACAGTGTGTTGTAAAAGTGACCGGGGGACACACCGTACATGCTTATGCTTGAGTTTGTAGGAACTGAAACAGGTGCTGTTTCAACATTGACTATGTATCTGTTTCACAGTATACATAATATTTCATCATTCATAGATGTTTTTTAAGGCTTTCTGTATAACTTTTCTGATTGATGATATGTTACCTGCTTGCCTCAATGGAAATTTGACTGTTATGCCTGTAAATTACATGAAGACAAATAAATGGTGCTACTATGCCAAATTACACATCAGATCTGTGGAGAAGCGAGCCCACATCCAGTAAACAATGCATGTTTCTCTTTATATCTTTAAACAATAAAAACACTACAAAAATCATAAATGAAGGATCCATCCATCCATCGTCTCCCGCTTAACCCGACTGCACACTGCCCATTACTCTGTGCACCAGACCCTATGAGCCCCTCTGCAGGTGGGGAGCCCACAGGAGGGAATAATTCCTTGACGGTCCTTGATTGTAAACTGTTCATAGGGGTGTTCAATGAAAGATCGAACAAAAAACAATGCAGAACCAGACCACAGCATTAACATCTCCATGGAGACAAGCAGACGCCTCCATCAAAGTTTCATAGGGCATTTGAAGAAGTAATCTGTTCTCTGTGGTAAACTCTACACCCAGCGGCTGGTAAGAGCCTGGAGAAAGATGTTAAAAGGGTTTGCACGGGTACAGAATATAACCAGCAACTCCCATGTTAATAGCAACATCTGTATTCTGTACATTTGTGTTATAGTTGACCATTGAATATCTACAGTTAAACCAAAGAATAAAGAACACACTGCCCGTCATGCACATGGCCAGAGACAGTGTGGCACCTCGCCCCCACTCTCCTTGACAATACTCCCTTAATAGAAATTTATGACTTCCTGAATCTTGAAAACGGGAGGCAGAGGAGGACAACAGAATTCCAACCTCTGGGTGTTTTTATTTTCCGTGTGTCCCATTCCAAACAGCCCCAGGGGCCCTAACAGCTTAAATCTCTTGGCCTCTCTCTCACTGTGGCATTCTGTTTGTCTGAGGTCTTCTACGGTTTAATTTATGGACACTTGAGGTGACTTATGTCTGAGAAACGTTTACCAGAGCATAGAGCTGTTAACGTACGCAGACTTATAGAGCCGTCCAGGGTTAGGGAAAGTTGTTTTAGCGATGTGTGAAATTTCCATGATAAATAAACAAAAACAAAGCTTGCGACAGTTTAAGGTTTGCCATAATTTGTATTTGAACAAACATAATATAGAAATATTACACAATACTGACTTTTCACAGTTTAAAATCATCATAAAAATCTTATTCACATATACACATTATTATTACATTTATATAATACAATAATAACACAATGGCAGTGTATGCTTTGAAGACATTGAAAAAGACATTTGGTTTGAACCCCTGTAGACATAGTGCACACAACACAAAAAACAAACACATATAACATACGTATGATGCTCTGTCCAGTGTAATCAGCTTTAACAGCACTTTAATTCATTTCAATATATCTTGTATATAGAGTAACAACTTTGGTAACACTGAACTCAAGTTGCTTTCACAAATCTCTTTCAAATATGATAACTAAATGTATAATAAGGTAAAACTTTTGATAATGTTGATTTATTACATGTTGCAGTGTAGGATGATGCAGAAAATGTCCATGTTCATATATAAATACTCAAATGCAAACACTATGCTACATATATTTGCTTTTTATTTGGTTTTAGTGCTTGCAGCATTCTGAATAAATCACTTATTTCAATCAGTGCAAATTCTTTCTTTTTAAGACCTTTGTAATCTCCTTTAACTTAAGACCGAACCCAATTCCAGTCAGTTATGCTCGCCTCAGAATTCAGGCTCATTTCTTATTTATTTATTTTGAACGAGACTTTTGAAACCACTTTTAAATCCTAGACACCTCACTTCAAGTTTGTGTAGCATTAGTGTCAAAATGTTTAGATTTTTTTTAAGATTGGTAGTGGCTTGTCTCAATTCAAGAACAGCCCAATATGCAGCTTATTTGACTGCACCGATATGGCTACCGACCAACGCCGCTCTGTTCTCTGGAATCAGCGCTCCGGGGCCTTTCTAGCCGCTCTTCTAGCCACACTGCGTCCTCTTCGCGGGACAGGGCTATCTTACGCCTTGCTGTTAACGCTGGCGGTTTATGTTTCGGGACACACGATTTTCCCCATTGCATATCTCAGTCTATAGGCAGCTCACATGGTATTTGCTGCGCGGCTTTAGCCTTGAAGTACGCCTCTTGAAAGTCCTTGTATCTGGGAGCGCATCCCAGCCAGGCCTCTCCAAAATGGACCCTCCCCGTGAAGAGGAAGCTACCCGGTCCGGGTTTGACGCCGCACTGTAATAGAGTCCGGATCTCGCCCTGGCTGGTGAGGCGACTGTTGCCGTTGGTGAAGAGGGCGTATTTCTGCCGGAAAACACGCGTGGCGCTGACTTTGATCACCGCCGCTCTTAAAGTATCATCGTCTTCAACTGATCGGATGTTTCCACGCACCACTGTAGATAAAAAAACACAAGATTAGGCATCCTTCAGGTATGGATTCAGGCATACGTCAAAAAAATGTGATAATGATGGTGCCTATATATACCAAAATATTGTCAAAATATCAAATTGCTAAGTGCTATTTGATGTAGAGAACGTGTGAGACCTTGAATCCAAAATAGCTGTTAATTTATTGAAGCTTTGGTGTGTTTATTATAACCCTAACATTCTTTTTTTTAGTCTGATCACCTATATTTTTCTTTAGGCCACACAATTTGATTCTAAACCCTCAAATTATTCCATATTTGACATCGGTTGTGCACATTTGTTGCACAACTTCAAACTTCTAATTTAATCCTAACTTTTGTTGCAAGCTAAACCTTTCCCCCTTCCCATTACAACTCAATCAGATTAGTTCCCGTCTCCTTTCAGGGGTGGGCTGCTTGGATTAGTCCACTACAGTGCCTTATCTGGGGGTTCTCTGCAGGGTCGGGGGGTGTGGAGTCCTGCTATTTCACCTTTCACCTTTGCAATTTTGAAAAGAGATTTGGAGGTGTTGGTTTTAGCGCAGGAGATTTGTAGTTCCTAATTTGATATTACGCCTTTCGTTTGGTGGTCTTTTGAAAATATGGTAATCCTTTTAGAAGCACGGACACGCCTAGTTGGTGTGACAATAAAATTTCAGGTAACTTACCAAAATCGCTAGTGCATACGGCCATTAAGATCTCTGTATTGTTGCAAGGCCTGCAGGCATCTGTCAAGAAAAAGGGTGAAATGTCCGTTAGGAAACTTGTACAATATCCAAGGGGACACCTATATGCTAATGCTACCGCTAAGCCTCAGTTAATTGCCCATCTGTATCAATGTAAAGGAATCTGTTAGTTAGCGAAGACTTTTCAGTACAGGACGGACCAACCACAGAGCCGCAAATTGCAGCTGCTACTTTTCATTTTACATTTTATAGTTGGAGCGGTGAAGTTGTTAGGTGTGAGATCCTTCCTGGACAGTCTATTTAAAAGCCCTCCCTCCCCTCTGTCCCAAAAGCCTTCCTGGGTGTCTACAGTCACACCTCATCAAAGCTCAGAGGAAAGGGAGGCCACTTCAAAAGATCCCAGCTCAAAACCACTTCTGAAAAAGTTCCTCCTTAATTTACCGAAAGCCTGACAAATTATCTGAAAGGAATCATTAAAATGTGAACCCTCCTGAAGCCATGGATTTAAATTTTAAGCGATGGCATTTTAAAACTTCATTTTCTTGGTTGGTCCTAAGAAATGTGATAAATGAGATTCCTTCCCCTTCCTCCCTGGTCTTACTAATGTGTGTGGGAGACTCGGGGCGGACTAAAGGGGTGCACTTCTCCAGACCGGTCTCCGCAGCTCCAACAAAAGATCGGAGCATCTCAGCTGGGCCCAGGCTAACCCTCCCCCGGTTGCCTAGGAGACGGCAGTAATCCCAGAATGCTCATTGAAAAGGGGCCCGGGACACTGGAGAGAAAGCGCACCCCCACATACTGTGTCTTTGTGCCCCCCTCCTCCCTCCACTTCACTCGGTCGAAGCCTCCTTTGAATCTAAAGCAGTCATTCCACAGGCTGCGGTGGTGGAGAAGTTTGCCCACATCCTCCCTGTGCGCGCTGCTCTCTTATGAATTATGGTATGAATTATCTACAGAGCTGCCTTTGAAATAAAATCTGTGGTTAGGCTTTTGGGAAGCACAAAAAGGTTCGCTTCAACTTGCCCTTGTTGAAATGTGAATTATTAACGAGCTTGGTTATACTGGTCTTGGTGTAAATGCAATAACATAATGATTTGCACTTATATGGAAAATGTGATGTGTGTTTATCTATAATAATAAAACCTGCGTACTCTCTTGCCCTTCCCAAAAATGAATGGAGAGGGTTGCACCAGCATGGGCCTCTATGGTTAATGGCAAATGAATATGCAAATCACTGCACATTAGGAGACATGACAGCCCCAAAAGGGTAACAGTGACAGGAAGTGATTCTTGAAAAATGTCTAATCTAATCAAAAAACCATGTAAAGCATAACTAAGCCAAAGTAACCCAAAATGGCTGCAGACTGGACACTCACCTTCACTGGTCACTTGGTTGGAGTCCATTGACAGCTGTGCACTCCAGTCTCCTCTCAGTTCATATCTGAAAGATGCAATCCTTCTGCTGATGTCCTGGTGAGGAGTGGCTTGGAGGAACAGTGCCACCTTCTCCCCCGGCAGGCGGCTGAAACACCTGACTCGAGGTGGAGCAGAGGTACCGAGGCGGTCGCCCACCAACAGCTCCAGCACCCCGTCCCGCTCCAGGTACAGCTGAGCCCCATGGAACTGCTCTGAGGGCTTGACACAGGCGGTGATGAGGCCTGAGCTACTGCCCCCTGGACCCACTGCTACATAGGGCAGGCGAGGGGACAGGGTGAGGCGCAGTGCCCCTTTAGGGTACAGCCAGTCTAAGGTACCCTCCGAGCAGTGCAGGGAAATCTGCTCCACGCTGCCCTGCTGCTGGGACAACCCACTGTGGAAGAAAAAAATGTCAGTTTTTTCATCTCATTTCATCATTTTTCAATCTCATACAGCCCTTCTATCTGTATGGCAAATATTCCCCAATACAAATGACATTTAACATTATAAAGCCTAGTGAAGTTTTTATTAGCCTAAAATCTAAATAAAAAGAGATCACTATCGGGTTTGATTTAAATTGCGCCGCCTACTGGTCATTCTGCAAAGCATGCCCCTGTTAACACTTCTAAGATATATTGAATTTCTTAAAAATCCTTGCTCCATCCTAAGATTTAACATGTGCATATGAAACTACAAATTGTGCTCCACTAACAGCGCATTTTCCACGGTGCCTAAGCTTTAGCCCAGCCGTCTCCTGCTTGTCTGGACAGTCTTTGCCTCCTGCAGACAAACGCTGCAGGGGCCAATCACCCCAAAGCTCCTGAAACATTTTAATTGTGCCCTAATGGCAAGTCCAAACATGTTGCACTCTTGCACGCATTGCTCCTCTCTAGGGGTCAAGGGTCGGATCAACAGCTAAGCAACGGGAATTTAATGAATAAATCCTATGAGCTGAAGTAAATCACACATGGACATAAAATAAAATACTTGCCTTCCTCTCCAACTGCACTGGTCCTCGGAATAGTACGACATGGCCACGTCAAAACAGATTAGAAATAAAATCCAAAACGCGTAAATCCAAGCGCCACCGTGCGCAATCATCTTCAACAGAGAGTGGAGCCAAGTGAAGGAATGCGAAATGGATAATCCCCAAAAACTCAACCACACAGCCACGCACCACAAATTAAAAACAAAAAACAAAAAAATAAACAGCTATAAAGCCACTATAGCGCTGGTAAAATCCATACTCGTGCGTATTCTCTTACCCTCCGAGTTAGATAAGAGAATGGCTCACTCCTCTCTCTACTTCGTGTCTAAACCCTCTCGGCTGATGTGCGCCAGGTTCACGCAGCGCTCTGAAGTTTATCCCCCAACTCCAAAACTTGAGCAGCCAATCAGAGCGCGGCACTTGAAACTTTAAACCACTCTGTGTCCGCGCAGGGAGGAGGGACGCGGGCGCACGGAGGGGGCACTATGCAAAACTACTGCATTGTCTTCAGAACTGTCTGCCCAAGTACATCTCAGCCTATTAGTTACTCACTAATTGGGTTTGGTAATAAGTTATGACAATAACACGACAAAGTATAGATCTCGTTATTACAAGGACTTACAAGTTACTTCTAATAGTAATATTTTGCAGTGATTTTAGTCATTATATCCCCAATCCAAAGAGTTGTTCATTCACATAGACCTTAATTTACTGGACAGTGGGCAAGACCCAAATTTCTGAAAATGTACTACAGATCTGGTTTTAATTACAATCTTAAAGGTCCTATATTATGCAAAATTGACTCAAAAAAGACATCAAAAACGTATCTGGAGGCATGTTTTGTTTCATTCACAAAGGTCTGAGTCAACCATTATGTCTGTCTGCCATCGCCAAAGCTGAAATTATTCTGTTTCAGCTTGTAATGTCATGAACTTGTAATGAACGTTTCAAGTCAACAGTTACCTTTTTCCCCTTGTCTTACTTATTTATTCTTAATATCACGTCACAAGGTGAAACAGTGTTTATGTTTGAGAGAAAAACTCTCAGCCTAAATGTGCAGGGTTTGTGTGTTATACATGTGTGAATGGAACAAAACAGTTCCAGGTCTGCTTTTGTCGATGAGGAAACAACATCATAACATATGAATTAGTGTAATATTCTCAGATATTAGGCCAGTTTTATTTGATACAGATGGAGGGAGCTAAAATTAATATTTAAACTGCACATTTTTGTTGTAATAGAGTGAGATCTTAGGTTTAGTTAATAATAAAAATGATCATGTTCAACATTTGTGAATTCCCCTTTTGGATAGTTCAAAATACAATGTGATCAGTAGGAAAGTCTGGCTCTTGCTCCCCATCTGAGAGTCTGACATCATTACATTCTTGAAGCTGAAAACCACCAATAAAAATAAAAAGATTTAGTTACAAAGTAGCCTGAGAAGATGAATGTGAATTTGTAAATGGAATCTTTGTGATTATGAAGTAATTATAATGTATGTGAGTTAAACAAGCCAAACAACAGAGTATAAACTATGACATCAGTGGGTCTAACCTGTTGTTGTTATGTCTCGTGATGATGTAGGTGCAGAATGTGTCTCCTCTGACTTTCCCCTTTACCCTGCTGAGCTCCTCTTTCATGTGCTGGTATTTATAACCAAATCAAATATTCTTTTGTGCACTGGCCGCCATCCATCTCTCCGAGTCATTGGCTCAGTCTGCTGCATGCGTGTGCTGTGGGCTGAGGCATCCTGGGACCTCTGATGGAGTTATGACAAGTCCTCACAGCAGCACAAAGGCACATGTGCAGAAATCCAGCTGCTTTATTGTGTGAGGCAGGACCAGGCTTTGTTAAGTGCACAGCCATTCAAACCAGTGGACTTTAAAGTTCACAGACTGACAGCAGGGAAACCCACAGAGAGAAATATGAATGTATTAGTGGCTGGAGCCTGTTAGTTATGGGCTTTAAAAGTAAAACCACGTGTTATGATTACACAGTTTTAGACAATAGCAAACATGTTTTTTATGAAGAAGAGGTGTGCTAAAGCAGTATACAATGTCTAATAAGTAATAGATGAAAAAATTAATCAAGAGAAAACTGGGCCGACGATATGTTACATTCATGTTTTAGAATTTGATGATGCCGAAACATAATGTCAGATTGAGGACCAATAGGCCATTAATTCTATGGAAGTGGTAGAATAAACAGAAAATTCAAGTGAAAAAAATGTTTAACAACACTATTTAATACAGATTGCATAAACCTACATTTTTAAAATCAAGATATTAATAACAATCATGTTATTGTGACTGCATAGGGCAAACATCCTCCTTTATTTCATTAGTGCTGACAGAGAAGAAATGGGAATTTGTGTCAGTTTTTACTTCATATGCACTGGCCCAGTAATAAGATCGATAAATAATAACAATAAACTAGGAAAAATATATGCATTTTGACAGTGCCCTCAACCTCAGTTATACTACAGCTTATTTAAAATGTTATGATAACATGGATACAAGTTACTTCTAAAATGAATGCTACCAATATACAAATACACTACGCATTCAACTTTGCCCCTCTGACCTTGAGTGTTCTATCACCCTTGAATCAACATATTTGTGCCATGAACTCCCATTAAATCAAATCGGGATGTCCTAAATCTGGCAGTGTATGTATCAGGCTTGTAATCCCACATAGCTCTACTCTACTCCTTTTGAGTGTGTGAAAACCCAAAGCTGCCGATTCCCTTCCTCGTCAGAACAATGCCATCTTTGACTGTAATGAAACTCAGTCTATTTGTCCTCTTACTGTAACCACTGAAGCAGGCTCGCTCCCACAGTTTGACCCAGGACCCCTCTCCTTTCGTCTCTCTCTTCTCACTGTCTTGCCAATAAGAGTGTCTTCAAACTGGGCCTACAAGAGTTTGCATGTACCTGTGAGCGCTGGCTATATTTGCCGTGCATACTTTATCCTTTAATGTGTGTGTATGCTCAGTGTAGTCACAGTCTGCTGCTACTACTGTTTTATGGGACCTTGACATTCTCTCACATTGGCTCTGAATATGCGCTTAGATACAAAGAGTCTTTCACAAGCCCAACTGCTCATTTCCAAACCTTTTCATTGTATTTTAAGATTTTTTTATGGTTTATTACCAAATTCTTGTAAAGGTTAAGTAAGGCTATATGTACTCAATATATCAGCAACTGCTAATAATCACAACAGGTACAGTATCTTTGATGAAGCATATTTTACAGATTATTAAATATAATGTTTTACAGAAACCTTTGCTCTCACAGACCTTCTAAATTGCTGATGATGAGGTGTAATATTTGACCCGAGATGCCCTTGAAACAAACTGACCCTCACTGAGAAGCCAAGAGTCCTGTGTTCCCAGAGCTCATGGCAGGTTCCCACAGCACCTGAGCTGTGTTTGTGAGCCTGCACCACTCATCTGTCTGCTGTAATGAGATCTAAGACCTCGTCAGGAGACTCTTGTAACGTATGTTTCCGGATCCCAGGAATATGCCCCTCCCTTCACAGAAGAGCCCTGTGTACAGGGAGTGAAGCCATGGGAAACTGGTGGGGGACAATGTTACATGCTAATGAGTTTTTCAAGCACTTACACTTTGCTTGTTTAAAGTTATCAGGGTTTAACATATTGCAGGTTGCTATGAATAAATATGAATGAAATAAAAAACATACTTCTTACCCAATGTACTTCAATAGCACAATACCAGTAAGATTGAGCCTGTGTACTTCCACAGCTCTGCGCTGTACTGGCAGGTAAATTAGAGCCCCCGTTTCATCTAATTGTTTGTTGAATTGAGTTGAATGTTTGGAGTTCCTTTGGGCTTTGTTTATGATCCCATGCTGTTCTGGCTATGGCTTAATTAGCTTCACTCAATGCTAATGCAGATTATCCAGCCACACAATTTCTATTATTACTAAGTCTTTTGTAAACAGCACAAAAGATAGTATTCTATTCTTCTAGTATTTTAACTGGTTAAGTAAAAGTAAATGAAAATTAAGATTGGATTGAACTAATTAGGTAATGATTGTTCGTTGTATCTATAAGAAACCAGCTCTGAGCCATGGACATACTAGTATAATAATAAAGTGTATTGGGGTACCCCAAGGCTCTATATTGGGTCCATCTGTCTTTGGATCATTATGTTTTAATATAAGTAAGAATATAGTGAATAGAGTACAAGGGGTTTTACGTTGATATAGTTTGATGACAGAAGTTGTTCCTAACGCCACATGACTTCTCAGCTGCTAATTAGCCAGTATAGTTGTTTACATTTCCACGGCACTATTTTCCATGTTGTGATGAGTCAGTGGGAGCAGCAGGCTTTTCCGTTCCCACCTCAGAGCTCTGCCTGGTGCTTATGGAGTCCAGCCGTGGTTTGGTCTCCCATTTACCCAGCACGCCCTCATGTGAAAACGCATGCGTAAACTGACACCGGCCCTCTCATTGCACTTTCTCAGGGTCTCGGTTGTGTACATGTTTGTTTGTGTGACAGTAACATTTCTCTCAAGTCTGTTTGTCTAGTTGTTGCTTGTGTGGCTGTGTGTTGATGTAAAGCCCAGTGGGAAATCCAATGCAAGAGAGTCAGGGGCCCGAAGCGGATAAACACAAGCCGGGACGTCGGCAAACGCAGCTGGAAATGTAAAGACACCCTCAGAATGATCTTTAACGCTTCTCCAAACATGTAATAGATCACTTAGCTGCGCCATCTCAAAGCTCCACTGGACTTTAATTTCCTCCACAGGGATGTCATGTATGAGTTTAGCAAGATTGGGCCCATATGTTGTCATAAATTAAATTATATGTGTGAATTTTCCCATCGTTTTAGCCTGAGAATCTCACTTGCAAAAGATTTAAGGTTCAGGGCATGTTTACATATCCAATATTTCTGCATTAACACAAAGTAATGTATTTTGGTTTTAATACTGGAGTTATTTTGTGGTAGAGATAAATGTATAGAATTGACTAATTTTTGCTATTTTGTGGTAGAGATAAATGTATAGAATTGACTAATTTTTGCTATTTTGTGGTAGAGATAAATGTATAGAATTAACACATTTTTGCTATTGAGCAAATGTGTTAAATGTATTTAATCACAAATATAGCTAGTACATTTCTTGAATACTATTGCACATTTATAAAACTGTGAAAAATACTGCAACTAGTACTTCCACAACTACCACCGCCACTGTTGGTACTTTCACTTACTCACTAACCCCATGTCTGCTACTCACAGGTTTTAGCACAACTTTCACTACTATTGCTACTATTACAAATACAAACTGTTCTGGTTTAAGAGCACATACGATATATTTATATTTCTAACTCACAAACGTTATACATTATTTATCTTGAATTTTCTTCTATCTTTCTTCCCCTCTTTCTATTCAGCAACTCTATATAACCTAATTATAGGGTCTGGGGTCAAAGGTCACAGCTGGGTGCCCTGGGGACTTTTCATTAGCAAAAATGGAGGGAAGAAGCTGCAGGTGTTTAAAATGGTCCCCTCTGTCCTTTGTGCAATCTCCATTAAAAAGACATAGAAATCGGTTTGAGTCACTTTTAAATAATGATTGGTCTGTTTCAGGAAATAACTAATCATTGTAATACATTTTGATTTTACAATTTAATCTCCAAATACACAATACAATACAAAGCTTCTTGCACGAAGCTCACATATTACTTACTTATTACCCAAGGAAAAAAATCTGTTGTTTTCAGAATTCCTAAAATGTGACGACAATTTGATTTTTAACACACAACTAGTGCCTTATCTTAAGCTGAAACAGATAATGCAAATGTCATTGAACCAGGACGGAGACAGCGTCAACACTCCAGCCTTTGCCTTGATATGGAGCATTCCTTAGTTGTTTAAAAAGCGCACATAGGGAATAGTTTAGCGCTTGAGTAAACAGACTTTTTAAATATTTGATGGCAAGCAGAAGGCAAAACCACAGAATGTGCAAGAAGTTTTCCCTTGTGGTTAAAGGCTAAATTTGGAATACAAAGCTCTAGCGTACGGCCTGGTGGTGTTTTTAGGGCTCGTTGGGTGGGCGGGGGACGACTGATTTGCAAAAGCCAGTATGTGTCTTGTTTTTGGAGGGAAACTTTTCTTTGCATTGTTCCTGAAAGACAGTAGCCTTCCAAGATGTAATTACTGTAAATTTATAGCCATCATTAACAGGGTTTCAGTGTAGGCCTTGATATGGATATTCATTTACTGAAGTTCATTTACAACTTTTTCTCACCCTGTCATTTAAATATATTGGGCTGGTGGTTCTATCAATATAGTAGTATATAGTAAAGCATATTCTAAACTAAAGTGGGGTTATAATAGTGAGCAAACTGGACTTGGTGTGATGTAGTAACCAATTAATAATATCATAACGTGAATAACAGCAGTAATTAAAGGATTATAGTACTTTCAGTGGCAGTACAGTTTGGGTTTGGGATATCTCTGCTCATTCGGATCAATTATCCATCATCTCCTGGCTGCAGTATCTGTAATCCAGAGGAGAGGATTGTTATCAGTGGGTAATGCTAATGTTTTGTTGGAGCCCAGCCGGGGGTCAGACAGAGGTGCTCCCCTGTCTGTCTTCACCCCTCCCCCTGCAGCCCCCGCACTCAGCTCTAATTGGCTAGATCGGTTTGGAGGGAAACTTAACAAGAGGCAGGATCCCTCCAAAATTGACAATAGATATAGTGTTTTACATATGTCCACAGGAAAGACAGATGTTGCGGCCCTCGACCACATCCACATGTGAATGGCTTGATTTGGATACAATAGGCCACGGTACAAAGGCCGATATTTGGTCAAGACACATGCATAATGTTGGCGGCCAAAAGTTTGTTAGTAGAAAGTTATTCTGAGGGGTAATTGCTCTTTTAAACATGTATGATCAAATAAAATGATAAAAGATGTATATCAAAAATATTTAGAGATAAAACATTGTTTTTGTTGCAGTAGTTCACCACTTACAGGAATTCTTGTTTACAAGTTTTTTGTTCATTATTACTATAATATGTTACTATAGTATTAATGAATGGCTAAATGTTATTGCTGTAATTTAATAGTAATTTAATTGTGGTGCAAATGTATAATCGTTACTGTCTACCATGTGAAATGCTACAACATCTAAAGATGTGGGTGTTGAGTGAAAAATGTGTATATTGATTTTGATGTTCTTCTGTTGCTTTACTTGAGAAAATAAATGGTGAGAAGTTTGTCTTGATGACAAAAGAGGGGGCACTGAGATACTATCATCTACACCAGCAAACAATGAAAGTCACTTTCCCTCCAAAAGTATGAAAAGCCAACCACACACATAGTAGGCTATAGAAATCTCTCGCATTTAATCTACAAGACACATTTTAAACGATTAAAAATTATTCATTTTGGGGACTACTTAGACGATACAATGTTTTAATGTACAGCTTTTTATGTACATAGCATCAGCAACCAGAATTTACACAAGGAATTTATCTTTGATCTTTGATCCTAATTTGATTATTTTGTGAAGGACTCTATTTTCCGATCTATGTTATAATGCTGTTGCCTCATCCAAAAACATGCCAGGAGTTGTGTTTTGTTTCATTCACACATGTTTAACACACAAACCCTGCATATTTAGGCTGAGTTCTCCTGTCAAACAGAAAACACTGTTTCACCTTGTGACGTCATACAGGATACACTATTGTGTTCAGTCCTTTGAAACTCCATACACCTTCACTAGAGTCATTTGGATAATTGCATCCCTGGAATTCTAAAGCTCTTCTAAAGAAAAGGTAAAAAGTGGCCATTAAACTTAAAATGATACAGAACACACAACAACAATTTATGTTTTTGATAACAACATTCTAACATGGCTTAAAGCTCAGAAGAGTCAATTTTGCGTGAGTGGCAGCTTTAAAATTTGCAGTAATATAGTACGATATTTTGTCATTTTTAAAAACCTTCTGATTCATCTCACAAGCCAATACCGGGACTAGACTAAACAAAAATATAAAGAAATAAAATCCTGTAATGAAAACATGTATTATATAAGGTGAATATAGAAAACTAAACTAAAACTAAACAAAAATGACACTAGACTGTCACTGTGACATTCTCATATTTCCGTTGTAACAGAAAACTAATCCATCTTTACAGCTTCACTCAGCTTTTGTGTAACAAAACAAAAACCAAAATGTTCCAATGTTGTAAAAATAAAAATGGTTCACTCTTTCTCTTTCTCTGCCTGACTGCACTTGAAGAGCCCCTCCTCCTCTTCCTCACCCAAAGCCCGCTCGGTGCATTCAGCCCGGTCAGAGGAGGTCAGCCTGGACTCTACAGAATATAATTAGTCTCCATCACGCACACAAACACACACACTCACACATACACACGGGTCTCTGGAGAATTTAAAGTTTAAACCTCTTCTTCTACAATGGCGGGTCAAGACAACAGACACATGCCGACACTCTGACCCTGTGGCTATCTGCTGCAGACATAGCCCCGCACTGTTCATAATGCAAACCTGCCTCCCTCCTCACTGTGTGCACTGAGCGGGAACATCACACGGCATCGGATTTCACTCAGTGGAGAAAAATATATATACAGCAACAGGTGACAATCTCAGCTAAGGCCCATAAATCTACAGATCAGGTTTAGGATATAAAGTTAATACATGTGCTACGCCACTTAAAATGTTTCTTGTGAAGTCTGTAACTGAAGACCAGGCGAGGATTAACATAACCTTTTAATGATTTTATGATGTATGGCTAATCATTGTAATCGTTGTAAAGATGAAACAATACACAGCTATAAGCCTGTGGAAGTAATAGGTATTGTATGTGTATGTGTAAGAAAGTGAGCTGACATCACGCAGTGTTAAATCAGCTGTATTTTAGTTAAATCTGTATCATTACTTTACTTTATCATTACATTACATCAATATCTTACGCATTTAACGCAAAACATATTGAAATATATGTAAATACCATAAGGGCCGTCTGACAAAGCTTTTCAATTGATCCAGTGCCCAATGAACAAAATAATTTTAATGAAAAAACTTGTATCTGTAGTTCAGCCTTGTACAAACGTGGTCTAAAATGATCAGTCCATATTTCAGTCTTCTCTAAAATGTTAATGCTCCTGGAAAAGAATTATACTTTTGGTTTTCTAGGTTGTTTTTTTAAGCATGTATAGCAAATCTAATCACAATACTTGTTCACTTGTCATTGTTTCCCATTACTAGAAGGGATTATATAGTCCCCATAGTCTAAAATTCTCCCCCAGAGTCTAAAAAAGAGCATGGACTAATTGTATTAAAGAAAATGATGAATATAGAAAGTATTTGAGCCACTACAGTCTGAACCAAATCAAAGAAATACTTCCAATACTTCCAATACTTTGACCGCCTCAAATGAAAAATACATTTGTCTAAGGATTAAAACTGGTCTATAACTAACTACTATTCTTAAACATTTCACTATAAAAAACACTTAGAAATCAGATCTCAAATATATTTTCATTTAATCAGCTACAAAGACAGGTCAAGTCAAGCAGATATAATGAGGATGGAATTAACGCAATTAGACCTCAGAGAGCCTCCAACACCACCGTGTGATTAAAAGTTCATTCTTGCAGCTTTATCCCTTATCTAAAAGGCTCACATTTTGCCCTTTGGGTGACAATTAAACTGCATGAAAGAGGTCCCAGAGCGGCTATGATTGCACATCTCAATCTGAATAATCTTTTATCTTGCACCGATTGTCATTTGAGTCCTCTGACCCGCGGTTCATCTTGGATCTTTAAAATACGCCCCCCTCTCTCTGCACCTGCACTGACCCCTCCCTCGCTTTCATCAATGGAACCTGCCTTTTCACAACGTATACTTGTAGCAAAGGGGAAGGCATTGTTTGAGCTGGAGCCTTGAGGGAACCGCCAAAATGCAGTTTTGCCATTAATTTACTGCATAATGCCCCCCTCCTCTGTGAGCTGACCCACGCCTCTCGCTCACTGCAGGAGTATCACATCACTCGCCCCTGGGGTTCGAGGCCGCGCTTCCCCGGACCTTCTCCAGACAACAGGTGGATTTGAAAGTATACAACAGGTGCTGCACTATGGAAAATGCTGTTTTGGTCCATACCATGTACATTTTTAAATTATAATGCATGACAATGTGGAGTGAATGAGTTTGCTACCGTGCATTTAGGTGCTGTTATCATTGACTCTACATTTTCAAAAAGATCTCTCCCAAACCCCAACAAAAGATACTGATGTAGGGAGTATGAGTGGAAAATACATTCATTCCCACATTGTATTGTGATCAGAGTTTAGAATTAATTAATAATTTGGCATAATAATGACTTCTAATAACTGGGGGGTCCACGCTCCACTTGTCACCATGGAGATGTTATTACATCACCAAGCCAAGATTCCAAACCAAGTGTGTTTTGTTTGTTTGTTTGTTTTATATCAATAAAAACCTGTTATTGCTGTAAGTGAAAAAAATGCAAGATAGGTAAGTGTCTAAACTGTGCAACATTCTTCAGTGCTGTGAGACAAAAAGCAGGATCCCCCAACAGAAATGTACAGTGCATCTTAAAAGTATGTCTGAAGAATCATTGTCATGTCATTTTAATTTTGTGAAAATGTATGTATTAAATGAGATGGAATACACAGCTTACCAAGTATGTATAATCAGTGTTGGAAAGTAACTGAATACATGTACTACTGAAAATATGTATTAAGAATGCTAATTTTGAGTACCTGTATCCTGGTACAGTTAGTTATTCATTTGATGGTTCAGAATTACTTCACTAAAATCAAGGAATACTTTGCAGAACTTGATCACAAAATTTAGGCTTCAAACTATAATTAGTGAAATAAAAAAAGAATAAAAGAAATATAAAACTGATCTTGTGGTAAGTTAGTGACAGGAAATGCAAACAAACAGTTACACAAATATACGGCTGTTTTAATCCTCTGTTGCATCTTACCGTTATAAATTAAATGTAACTCATTGTAAAAGTATTTGGACTACAGTACTCTGATTACAAAATACATTTTAATGCAGGTATTTTGTATTCTGTAACTAAATACATTTTCAAAGTATTCTTCCCATCACTGTATATAATGACACTTACAATGAACTGGTAAGCTCACTGACAATAAACAAACAGAAAAAGATCACATACATATTTGATCCAATAAAGCTCCAAAATTCCTTAAAACTAGACTATGCAATCAAATCAAGTCACTTTCTGTTGTGACTACGCTGCCGCCAAGAACACAAACACCAATAAATATTTATGTGGCTGGAAAATCACAGTTTTTACACAGATTTTATGGTAAAACCCAAAAGGTCATCTGCAGAGGAAGTGTGTGAATAAAAGACACACGAAACGGCGAGTGATTCTGCTCTCCTTCTGCACTGGACTGTGTCACCGACCCGACCGAGCATAACAGTGAGACAGCAGACTGAAAAAGCCTGGTCCTCAATAAGACATTCCCTACTGCACACAAACAAGTGACGCACATGATGCAAGGGAGAGTAGCTGTGGACTTGAGCTCATCAGACTCTCTCCACGCACTGAGAGGCAGGGGTCACATCTCAGGGCCACAGGCTTGTGATGGAAATGTGGACGGCAGGCGTAGGAAAACAAAGCTTGAGACGGCGCACTTTACACATGAGATAACACGCACACTGGGGTGAAAAATGACCACAAAAACGTTTTTTCTCTTAAGGGTCCAAAATTATACAGCGACGCAGGGAGCCTAAGTTTGGGGGAAAATAGAGTGGAAATCATATGGAGATTTATACCAAATATATAAGCTAAATGTACATTTCAAAAGACGTCCACAACAAAAACACTCAAGTCAAGGCTGAAAGACAAGAACCAGACCGACAACAGTATTTTATGCTAATGAAGTGAGATAAATATTGTTTTTGCATCCTTAGTCCAAACATAGTAAAATGCTAATTAATAAGTATAGCTTAACTGATGTTGATAAAGAATATAAAACAATATAAACATAAAGATTTTAAACACTCTATTTGAAGTACAAATTAAATTATAGCATAGATTAGAGGTTCTAAAAATGTTCAAGGCAGGACCCTTACTATAAAGTTTATGTTTGTATTACTTTCACATTTAATTGTATTCAGTTCAGTAGTTTATTGCTATAATTTCACTAGAATATACTGTTATCACTTAAAAACAAAAATGAAATACAGTTTCAGTACCATCTCTTAATATATAAGATATATAACTTGTAGTCAGTTTCCCAACACAGCCCTTTTAGATGAATATTTTCAGTCCCATTTCTCATTTCTTAACCACACAGTCCACAGAAGATTCCCTC
>KN514866.1:20156-57933 GCA_000787155.1 Scartelaos histophorus
TAGGGCCATACAGAGAAATGACACAAAGATGGGATTTAATGGCCCTTCGATTGAGTGATTTTGAAAAGTTGCCCTCTGACCTCCAGCCCTGACCCTCCCATTCTCCAGGGTCCAGTGGTTGTCACTGGTCATTTGTCAAACCCCTCGCACTGATCTGATTATGTCCAATTTGGGATCTGCCGACTACACACTTCTGGGATCAGCCCAAGCTGCTTTCAGCAACTTTACCTCACAACAAATAGTGGGATTGTTTCACAAAAAGGAAAGATTTCTCTCTATTGAGACGGGATAGACAAAACCAGAGGAATGACAAACCTGTGGCTCTTTCAAGTGGTACAAGAAAGAGACAAGAACTGACTTTAATATAAGGATAAACTACAACCTATAGAAGCACTATTCAGTGTTATTTTTATTTTGCTGATGATAAACATTGTAATGTCAACTGTGCAGATGCTTCGTTGATTTTCAACTGAAAGTGATAAGCAGGTTTATAATACTATATTTCAGTTTTTAATGACTACCTTTTACTTGAACTGCAGACTGTGATAATAAATATATTAAATCTCTGGGTGCAGTGAGAATGAACCTGCCTGTTATTCCAAAACTGTATCTGACTTCTGATCAGGACATCTTCAGTGGCTAAGAGCCTGCATTATAACTAAAATGCAGTATAAAAAACAAACAAAAGCAAAAGGAGAGGTAATAAAATATGAATAACATTGGGATAAAATAGAAGTAACAGAACTTGAGCAGTAAATAGCAGCACAGGCCCCTCTCTCTTATGCCGCAGGGTGGTTCTGGATGCTAGCGGTAGATGAGATGAGGTGTGTTACATATAGGAAATCAAAAAAATTTCACCCACAGTGTTAAAATCAGGAGGTCAATTCACACTTAAGTGATCAAAAATGAGTCTTACTCTTAGCTAAAGGGGTAAGAAGGATCCATCAGCTATTACAAAGATATAGAGATAGGGAGATGGGATCAGACCCTGTTTAGACCTGATTATCCAGAGTTCAGAACAGCACAGGTGAACAGAAACATTCAATATGGTCAAATGTAATGTGTACATTATATGCATTGCTACAAGACAATTAATGTTGAGAGAATTTCATTTAAATGAGTCAGTCTAACAAGCAAAAATGCCAAAATTTTTTCTTACCCACCTCTTATATATAGCAAAATATAACAATATATTTTGTATTGCTCTATTTCTACATTTTATTTTTACTTGTAAATATATGTCTATATAATTATGCCTTATTTAACTAGTCTCTTACTATTTTTACTACCATATTTCAAATGTTGGTCTAGTCCTGAATTCACAAATCATCCATATTGAGCCAAATTAGCTTATGTCATGACATTTAAGAACTTATAACAAAACTGAGATAAACTGTAAACTGACCTAAACTAAATAAATGCACTGCATGTAAGACAACAGAAAACATATAATATATGAACTCAGTGATCTGTATAAAGTGTCCTAATTGTTTTTCCTGTTGCATGCCTGCCACTCAAATGTCTGTCTATAGACATTAGACTGTGACACAGTTCTTTTGCCGGCATATTCTTCATGCCATTTCTAATCTTCAAATGAAACTGCCTCAATGCGTTTTTATCCATATCAAACAGGTAACAAAGTCTCCATCTAAACTAAGTGTGTAATCACATTTACACCGACACACTTTTATCCACAATTAGCCTGGATCTCATTATGTCTGCCTGAGATGTTTTGGCCCGGGTTGAGTGAAGGATCTCGGGGAGGATGGGGGTTGGGTGAGGCCCGGTGACCCTGGAGAGCATGACCTGAGGGGACCCTGGGGGAGTTTACTGGGGGGATGGGTTATCTTCTCTGTGGAGTAAAAGTAAGATGTAGTGCCCCTGCTGGCTGCACACTTCAGGGTTGGTCCTCATTGAATTTGTATGGTGAAAAACATACTGACTTGTCAACCAAGGAGCTCCACCAAAATGCATGCTTTTCACTTGCTAATATAATTGAGGTTGGGCTGATTATAATATCAAAAAATGGTAGGTTGCCAGATGTAGCCTCCTGCCACTCACAATATGTTAAAAATATGGTCTAATCAGAGCTAATTAATTTAATATTCAACCTGATTTTATGAGTTGCAGCTGTAAGTTGGCTTTTCCCCATTGCATTCTTGGAGTTTTGATTTCCCTCCAAAATGTCTATTGTAGAAAGCGCACCCCCATCACCACCACTTGTATGGGAGCGACCCCCCTTCCCACACTATTGATGTGGTGGTGAGTGATGTTAAGCCCACTGAGCAAGGAGGATTTCTGGACCAACACAGCAATTCCAAAACAAATACTTAAATTTTGTTTGTATTTTGGGGTAAACAACTTAAAAACCATGACAACCTTACAGAATGTAAGAAAGTAATATCTTTTTAGGCCAGGCGTCATTAGAAGATTTGAGTAAGCTAAAATACATTGGTTTTATTCCCAGCTCTGGCAAGTGCTTTCCATGTAAAAAGACACATAATCACTGAAATTTAAAAAATATATACAAAAAATAAAAGTAACACATTAAGATGTAATATAAAATGGTACCAAAATGAAAATAAAATAGAATAATATTTTGAACATTGTACTGAATACCAAAGATTTTTTAAATGTGTAATCTTCAATGAACTATGTCTAATATTAGAAAGATGATTAGCAGAATTTAAGATGTAAAGTGAATTGTGAATTGCATTAAATTGTGTCTTAAATGCATTGTTACAATATTTAAACATTTAACTCAACTGACATAAGTGTCCCTAGTGACTGACATTATCCTGGACAGACACCAGAGATGTGTAATTCCATTCCCTCTTTTGTCTCAGGCCTGATCAGAGCGGCCGAGGTGTGGACTCACCCTTTGACCTCTGGGGGATCTTTAGTCTTTCTCCAGCACCTCAGGGTTAGCTTCAGGATGTCAGTCATTTAACTCCTCACCCACAGTCTCTGTTTACTGTTCAAAGGTCCAAAGTTTAAATTAGAGAATAAGATTTAACATTTAAACTAAAACAATGCAGAAAAGTGCTCTACTTGAAAAGTCTAGAATCATAACATCCATGCATCACTTTCATTTGCAGGTATAAATGTTAGCAAATGCCTCATATATTTTGAGACAGTTTGTGTATGATGAATGTATTAGTTTCAAAGCTAAGGCAAGGTCTACATGAATATGATTATATACTATAAAGTGCTTTGTCTTTACAACCAGGGCTGTGCAATACACAATAAAAATCAATTGATTCCTGATATGATATTGTGATATTATCATGTAGCATAGTACACTTTACCCCATCCATCTGTGACAGGTGGATGCTTTCAGAAGCAACAAATAGCTTTCACTGATACCTCCTATATGCAACTTCTGTGAAAATCAAGACAGTGGATAGTCTTCTGCCAGTTACGCTGTTAGGAAAACAGCTAAAAGCCTTGCTGTTTGAAACAAACAGTAAACACTAATTATGCTGATTGAAATCATGTGTAATTGTCTGTACAGCCATTTCTTTTGTTTTGCGTGTTTCATTCAGATCCACTTGAACAAACTGCAATAAGTCTATGAGCCTTTTCCCTTCTCAAAATGAGCAAGCCCCGGCACAAAGGGCCACCACTGTGGATAAATACTGCTTTTGTCTCAGCCAGTTGAACTTAAGGCTTCCCTTAACGCAGCCGACAGTGTGTTCAGCCTTTCTGTCTTTTCAGATGCATTGGCGCCAACTGACAGAGCCCACTGCCAAATGGGAAAACGACTACATAGGCAGAAAGAAAGAACAGAATCAATCAGGAAGTGGCAGCATTTGAGTTGTGCCAGAGAAACCGGGCAACTTCCTGGTCTGGTTGCCAGGGTGATGGGAGTCTGAGCCAGCTGGTGCAGCGGGCAGCCGGTGGGTCTGCTGGGGGTGGCTAAAGATGACGGTTGGGACTAGTTCAAAAGAAAACATTCAAACATAGGACTACACAAATAGCATGAATGTATACAGCATAATTATTAAAGAAAGTACTCTAACATTTGTATTTTAGTTTTATTTGACCCCACCAAGAAAAATCAATTATTATTATAGTTATCATTCTAAATTCAATGTTTTAATGAATTTGATGCCTGCCAACTAAGGTATGACATGTAACATAATGGTTTAATAAGAAACTGAAGTTCACGTTTTACTTATATTTTGTTCATTAGTTGCAGCTGCATATTATCACTTCAAAACAGCCATGTTTGTGTGTTATTAGTCTGCAGTGAATGGCCCTAACTCCAGGGGGTTTGTGAGACTGCTCTGGGAGATCAGGGAAACTCAGTGGCACAGATAGATAAACACAGCTGGGGAGCTGTGGAGCTGGTGCCTGCTCGGCTCTTCTCTGCCCCTGCCATAACTCTGTTTACTCAGGGGATGTGTGCTAATCTGCTGCTCTGATCTTTTCACAGACACCCGACAGGCCAGGATTAAAGAGACTTGTATATGGCCACGACACTGCTAATTCTTCAGCGGATAAACTTAAATGACAAATGTTTTTATGTTTAATATAAAGACTGATGGGTGTGCAGGGGTCATCCCTAAATCAGTCTGTGTGTGGCTAAATCTTTGTGGGTGGCTCTGGTCCATGGTAGAGCATTCATCAGCGATCCCACAAATATATTGCTGGTTCAGTCACCGGTTTGACCACTGCATAATATAGTGTCTTTGGGCAAGACACACCCTGCCTTTGTGCAGATTGGCAGCTATGTTCTGGCCCAGGGCGGCTGTGTCTGTGACTGACTGATGGAACTTCTGCAGGAGAAAAAAGACACTAGACAATAGTTTTAACTGTATAATTCAAATAATAATCAAATAATAATAATATTAAATCAATTAGATTAATAGTACACATTGAGTACACATTTACACATATGTTTTGTTTTACATTTTCCCGCACTTCTATTTCTATACCAAAGGTAAAGTGTATTGAAAGCCAAAACAAAATGACATCAAGGCTATTTTAGATGTATAAATAAAAATGAAAGATATAAAATGTTTTCAGACAAAACATTTTGGACAAATTCTTATTTACAATGTCTAAAGCACACCATTGTAAGTGTCATGGGCATGTATTTATTTTATTTTTTTCACACATTTTGTGAGGAGGGATCAAAACCCCATAATTATTGCCTCCTCTTTGGCTTTATAAACTATTCTGCTGACCAAGAGCATAAAGTTATTTAAAGGGGACACATTACTTTTCTTCATCAAAAACATACCTGGAGTTTTGTTTCATTCACACATTTAACACACAAACCCTGCATATTTAGGTTGAGATCTCCTACAAAACAGAAAACACTCATGTAGCAATAAAGGAAGTGCTCCACTGTGTCTGTAAACTCCATACACCTTCACTGGAATCATTTGTATAATTTTAGCTGATTGAAAATCTCTACTGAAATAAGGGTAAAAGGTAGCAGTCAACATGAAAACTATGACATCACAAAGAGGAACAGAACATTTTGAGCTTTGGAGATGTAGACACAGTGACAGAA
This sequence comes from Scartelaos histophorus, assembly GCA_000787155.1. Taxonomy (NCBI): domain Eukaryota; kingdom Metazoa; phylum Chordata; class Actinopteri; order Gobiiformes; family Gobiidae; genus Scartelaos; species Scartelaos histophorus. Next base: position 25,681 of record KN514866.1, read on the forward strand.
TAATAATGAAGGACTCAATCAACGCCAGATATGTTTTTGATGAGGTAACAACATTATGACATAATGGCTTGAAGCTCAAGAGTCAATGTTGGGTCGTATAGGACTTTTAAGACCACGGATGTCTGCCTGAGAGTACCCTCTGGTGGTACATGTAATTCACTACAATTAGCCTTCAATACACAATGTAGTGGGACGGTGAAAACGACACGGTAAAATACACGAATTAACTAGTTTAATCGCTAGTTAATGTACATACGTGGTTATATTTTATCGTCCTGATGACACGGTTGTGATTGCTTTTTGCATCGTGCCTTGTCGGCTTCCATCGCTGGTGCGTAAGCGCTTGACGTCAGTACAACAACAACCTGTTATGACTGCTCGGGTGAAGGAATATAACGTTAATTGATAAAGACTTAATTTCTGCTAATAAACCACGATTTCTCATCCTTTATATGTGAATACCTCTTTACAAAGGTAAGATTAAAAACAACTGTCGTTAACATAAACCACGGTTTAAGCCAGATATCTGCATTTTCAGGTAAAAACGGTCAAAACCCAAGCTAACCTAGCCTTAGCATTTTTCGAGGTGGCCCAGCGATATCGAGCCAAGTAAAACCTATATTTTTCTAAACGGTTCTATGACATTTCACCTCCCTTCAGACTCGGCTTGTGATCTTTAAATTGGTGTATCTAGATAAGTACACCGATTATGATGTGCGCTGTTCTTGATCTTGAGTCTGGCATGCTAGTTTAGCATCAGAGCTAAATTACGACCAGCACCCTTTAATTCGCGTGATATTCAGTTCTTCGATAGCAGCGTTAAAGGGACGAAAGCTATGCTTATGGGACATTTTATCATTGATTAAAAAGTGGTTTTCACGGATGTACATTTGCTGTGCGGTTCTAGTTGCTTTCCTGTCATCCTGTTCTAGTAGCATCATATGCAATTTAAATTCAACTCAATCAAAGGCATTTTTAGTTATAATTAATAAAACAGTTATTGTATAACTGTTACTACTTTGTTAATTATTTGTCATAACGCGTAACAACTGCTGCAGCTCTGTACAGACGCGCATTGCAGGTGCATTGCGGTGATACACTTGAAGACCTGACTCCTTGCATATTGTCTGTGTCCCGCAGCCAGATATCTGTGAGAGACGAGGCATTCCTAACCCTGTCTGTTAGCAAGCCGAAGAGACGGGGAACAGGATAGGGAAGCAGGGTGAAACGGGCCCCGCGGAGCCGGTGGAGAAGATGGCCGGCAGCCCGGAAAAGACTTCAACCGCACAAGAGCTAAAAGAGCAGGGGAACCGACTGTTCCTCTGCCGTAAGTACCAGGAGGCTGCAACATGCTACGGCAAAGCTATAGTGAGTATGGCATCACCAAAGGGCCATTACAAGCTTTGGTTGGAAACCTGTGATATGTGCAGACATGGATGTTATTTTCAGATCTCACATTTCTCCCGTATTTCTCTTACCAGAATCGTAATCCCTCAGTGGCAGTGTACTACACTAACAGAGCACTTTGCCATGTGAAACTGCAGCAGTATGATAAAGCTCTTGCTGACTGTAAACATGCTCTGGAGCTGGACAGTCAGTCGGTCAAGGCACACTTTTTCCTGGGCCAATGTCACTTGGAGCTTGAAAACTATGATGAGGCGATTGGAAACCTGCAAAAGGGTCAGAATAAACATGTAAAATACTCATATTAAGCAAACACGATCTTACACTTTTTTGTTTTTGCTGTCTAGCCTATAACTTGGCTAAGGAACAGAGGCTGAATTTTGGAGATGACATTCCAAGTGCTTTGCGCATTGCCAAAAAGAAACGGTGGAACAACATTGAAGAGAAGAGAATTAATCAGGAAAATGAGCTGCATGCTTATCTGACTAAACTAATTTTAGCTGATAAGGAAAGGTGCACTCTGCAACATCTGTGACAATTGACACAGACACAATCAGACCATATATTTGAACACTTTTTTTGATGCTCCCTTCACAGAGAAATGGATGAATTTAAGAAGAACCAGGATGATAATCAAAATGGAGGCGATGCAACAAAAATTGCCACAAAGCATGTAGGTCTTGTCTTGCCTTTATATAGTCATGAAACTATTCTCAGTCCCTTTGTCAATGTTCACTGTTATGTTCCATATTTTAAGGACAAATACCTAATGGACATGGATGAACTCTTCTCTCAAGTGGATGAGAAGAGAAAAGTAAGTATAACACTGAGTTACACATTTAAAAAAAAAAAACAAGCGGTTTCATCACTAATAGTGGTACAGAATCAGGAGCAGTAAATAGAACAGTGCATTGAACATCAAAGTTAAAGCTTCTTAAAGCTTTTAAATCTATGTTCTGCAGAAACGAGAGATCCCAGATTACCTTTGTGGTAAAATCAGTTTTGAGCTGATGAGAGAGCCCTGCATCACACCCAGTGGAATCACCTACGATCGCAAGGACATCGAGGAGCATTTACAGGTTAGTACGTGTATTTTTATTACATTAACAACAAAGTATGACTAGTTGAGAATAACAGCTTAGATTGTGTAGGGTAATTTTATTTAATAATAATGTATCTGTATATTTTATTTAATATTCTAATACTAATCTCTGCATCTGTACAGCGAGTGGGTCATTTTGACCCTGTCACCAGGAGTCCACTTACCCAGGACCAGCTCATCCCTAATCTGGCCATGAAGGAGGTGATAGATGCTTTTATCCAGGAGAATGGCTGGGTGGAGGATTACTGATCCTCAAACCTTCAACAGGAGCCTGGACTGTAGACAACTGATCTCTCTATGACTGGATATTACATTTACACAATTGAGAGAAACCACATTTTGGATTATCATATAAAAGCTGTACGTTTTCTCTCCACATCTGACCTTTGCTGTTACCAGCTGGTTTGCTGTTCCCTTCTGAACTGTTCAACATCTCTTTCAGCCCTGTCTTATACAATGACTCACATAAGGGCCCTCTGACTCTTATTGTTTCTTAGTGCCACAATTCTTACAAAGACTTTGCACTGCAGTGTTTCACAGATGCCGACAGTATGCACAGCACAGACAATGGAAACAGACCCAATGAGGAGAATTCTACTTAACTACAACTTGTATTTATCATAAACATTTGTCCATTTACTGCACACTCACAAATCTCGTACAATCAGCCAGTTCCCTTCTCTGCCTCAAGATGGGGCTGTAAAATTATGGATGCCAATTGTTTCCACAAACTAAAAATAACAGTCCATCTCGCACTGTGTATCAAAGTTATGAAAATGAATGTATACAATGTTTTAGATTTAATCTCAAGTTATCAAAAATTTTGTATAAAACAGGGCCTTAAGAAGCCTCGACAAAGACTCCATACAAAAAAGCTGGATAGTCATTGAATGAGGATACTGGCAGGTGATGCCAGGTTTACAATCTCTTGAAAAGCTGCTTGTGTGTTGATGAAAGTGAAGATTTGATGTCTCTAAATATTGCCTTTTGTGTGACAGTAAAACTCAGTGGACAATTTGACAAAAAGATGGTTATTCCCACCTGTTTGTATTGGCCTTTGTTTTGTTACTTAAGAAAATAATGTGGTGAAATGAAATACAAGGGTTTACGGTTACCATAATGCTGGAGGGAGCATTTGTTCTCCGTACCTCAGCCCAGGTTCTGTGTGCTCTTCTGCTTTTCTTGTAATGAACTGGCTGATCTTAAGAGTGTGTCTATGGTGAATTAGACTGTTGGTTCACTGTAAGATGGAGGCAATGTATATAATTTGCTTGTGTATTGTGAAATTTTAATTCTTGACAAAATAGGGTTCCTTTTCTCTAGAGTTTGAGAAACTGTATTAAATGTAGATATGTCAATAACTATTTACTGCTTTGGTTTTCTTTGGTCCTTATTAAACAGTGACACTTGCATTGGTGTGACTTACTGGATCTTGGTTACAGTTAATGGATATTTTAGATAATAAAGAAATGTATTTATATAATACATGATAATACTATTGTGAACAAAAGAACATAAGAAAATTATAAATACATATTTTATGGATTGCAAAAATATTGATGAAAATTATAGTCTGACTGGTCCACTGCAATTGTACAGCATATTCTGGTCCATGATGCAGACACAGGAGGGGAAGAGTGTTCCCCTATAACAGTGAGTCTATTGTGAGCGTATCCACTCAAGAGCTGACGTTTGACTGGTGCCATGAGGGAAGAGCTCTGAGCACAGGACAAGACAAAAATAACAACATGGTAAGGACATGTTTTTAATTAGAATATATAGATATGTCTATATTTTTTTTTATTCTGAGAATTATCAATTGTCTTCAGAGTTTTCCTGTTTCTCAGCTCTGTGCGTTGGCTTTGTGTTTGACTTACAACTCAGCAACACAAAGTAAGGCACAAAAGAATGTTATTGTCATTTATGTTGTATAATCATTCTAAACTTAAACTCTTTACTGTGGCAGTGGGCCTGAGTGATAAAGTGCTGATCTTCCCTTATGAGACAGACTTCAGTTATGTGGCTCTGATCCCTCAGAAGGAGCTTGCTTTAAGAGCCTTCACTCTGTGCATGCGTGTGGCCACAGAGCTGCCTGAGGAGAGGCAGATCATTCTGTTTGCCTATCGCACTCCCGACTATGATGAGCTTAATGTGTGGCGCGAGAAGGACGGGCGCATTTCCTTTTATATGAGTGGTGATGGGGCTTCCTTTCACCTGCCCCCTCTGGGCACTTTCCGCACTAGCCTCTGCCTTACCTGGGAGTCCCGCACCGGCCTGGCGGCATTCTGGTTTGAAGGTAAACGCAGCACATACCAGGTGTACAAACCGGGGCACACCATCCGACCCAAAGGCACTGTACTGCTGGGGCAGGACCCTGACAAACACCTAGGGGCCCTGGAGGCCCAGCAGAGCTTTGTGGGCGAGCTCACCGACCTCAACATGTGGGACTATGTTCTGTCTAGAAGTATGATCCAGGCCTGGAACTACCGGCACAAGATCCCAAAGGGAAACATCTTTGACTGGGCCTCCATCAGCTACGATCTCAGCGGAAATGTGATGGTGGTAGATGATGACTGACAGGAGCCTGTTTTATCCAGAGCTTGGATAAACCAGGCTGTGGAGATCTTTGTAGGACTCATTATAACATGCTTTATTGTGTTTAGCAGACTATGCTCTTCCACATGATAACTTTAGTCCAAAGAAATGTTACATGCCTTTTGAAGATTATTTTAAACATAGATTGTGTATAGAGAGACTGGAGAAAAGGAGAGGAGACTCACAAAGACCAGTGTTGTGTGCGGCTGTGAGGCCTAAGGACAAAGCTTACCTATGTGTCAAATAATGTTCTTTCACCATTACTAATATTATTAATGAAATAACTGGAGCATTTTAAAAGCATATACATATACTAAATAGTCAAGGAAAATGTACCAAATGTATTTAATGTATTTGTTTAGGAAATTCTTATTATTATTAATCACATTTTCTTTTAAGAATTATTCATTATTATTTATTATTAATCAGTATTTTTGTGAATGTTGCCTTTAACACAACACTGTACAGGAATTTAATCTATTTGAAATGATGTAACAATGCTTTTGGGTCTGAAATAAAATTATGCAGTCTGAATTAAAAATGGTGTTTGTTATTGGAGTAAAGTGCTCATCTTTGAACTGCGGTCCTTCCCTTTTTAATCATCCCCCCACGACACAATTGGAAATAATAATGTAATTCAATTCTCTTCATTATTTAAGTATACAGAATAGTATCACACAAAGCCTCCTGTGTTTTATGCCTTTTGTCCTGTGAGGCTGTAGTGAAGTAAGAAGCAGATTTCTGGTAATGAGGGCAGGAGCCATAATGAGATGGATGTGTTACATGTTACTTGCAGAGACCAAGTCATATGGAACTGCTACACTAATAAATGCCCATGAGAAAGAGCTGAGGGTCAAATGTTGTCCATCCAAGTGTAAGACAGCAACCCCACTTCCTCCTCTTGTGGTGACCTCCTTGTACAAAACACTGAACTTTTTCCTCCACAGTGCATCCAGTCTCCCGCTCCCTTGAGGCCGAGAAACTGCGTGTGTTTCTGAGCGAAAATCACCGTGGGCTCTCTCTGGCAGCAGTGGCTAAATGAGGAGAAGTGAAGGCAGGGCCGATGAGCTCTGACTGCGGGTCAGCAGCCAAATGTTCCACCTTCTTGGATGTTGGAATGCATCAATCGCAGTGCCCACTGACTGTGTGGTAACACCTTTGTGGACCATCTGCCCAGGCCGTGGCTTCTGAGCCCTCAAGTCCACAAACACTCTCCATCCTCATGCCTCTCATATGTATCGCAACTCTTCAGGATAAAGAAGCAAGGAACAAAAAGACTGTTTTGGCAAAAATTTGCTACAAAGAAAATCTATTACTAATTGGACTCATTCTGATGAAAAGAATTTGGCTTTTTTTCTTTGTATAATCTTCAACTACTAAAGTACTAATACTAAATACAAAATATATATATTTTTAAATGTCCATGATCTCAAATGGATTCCTTTCTGCAGACTAGAGTAATTATTTTGCATCCTTCCTCACCAGTCTTCATTTTCTACACAGGTTGCCATCACCAGATTTGATCCTTGTGCTTGAGATGCTCAGATCACTGCTCAGTCAGTGGAAAATTCTTCCCCTGTGCATTGCATGTATAATCCCAGAGCACAAACAGTTGCGGGTCTGCTTGTCCCGCTGGCAGACAGGGCGGCGGTCTGCGGGCCTACCAGATCTGCATATTGGCCCATGGTGCTTGAACCTTACTGTGTGTGTGGAGTGTGTGTGGAGTGTGTGTGGAGTGTGTGTGGAGTGTGTGTGGGGTGTGTGTGGAGTGTGTGTGCAGCGTGTGTGGAGCTGGTGAATTGTCTTCCACACGAGAGGACATAGACGACGAGAGGAGTCACGCGTGAGGGGCTGGGGAGGACAGAAGGAGGGCCGCTCTGGATTCCTTCGAGCAACTCCAAATAGATTTCCAGGCAAAACATATTTGCATACGCAAGACAGTGCTATGAGCAATATGAGAGAGCCGTGTAAGGCATGTGTGCACAGAACAGATGGGTAATTTTTAGAGCTTCCTTGCAGAAATTACGGCCCATTAAATTACAACCTTGGCCACAATTTAGCTGGCTTTTGTTACTGTACTTGGAAGGGGGTCAGTCTAATGGAGTCTTGTTAATTTTGAGATTGACAAACATTGATATATCCTCTAAAAGTAATATTTTATTTTTTTCGTACATGAGTTTAATCATATATTTATACTCCTGGCACAAGGTAGGAGTATAGGGTGATTCTCTCTAAAATAACTTCTACCTTCCTTCACCAAGCAAAGAAAGAAATATAGATAGGATATTCTATTCTATTTGTGGAGACAGAAGAATTCATATTTTTGTCTGTGTATATGATTGTGCTCTGCAACTGTTTGACCATTCATCTATGGTGTACGCTCTATAAACCTGAAGTAACTCCAAGAAGGAAATTGATGGATAATAGAAATCTTTAAAACTTTGAATTCTTAGTACCTTTTAAACTCTAAATTTGCTCCTCCACAGTTGAATAGGAAGCCAAAAGTGTATGGCAGGCTCCTCTTTAGCCTTGTCCCTCTCTGAGCTTGTGGGGCGGCTGTGTGGGCTCTGGTCCTCCCCTCTGGGCTGTATGAAAAATTCACCAGGCCGTCCCATTAGAGTCAGTCCAAATCAGTGCGCAGACATTACAGTAGGCCCATGCATGACACTTTTATCACTAGAGACTAAGCAGCGCAAATGTTGTGTTTAGTAAACAGCAAATCACAGCAGATGCCCTGTGTCCAAGTGCACTAAATTCAGGCCTGTGCACTGAAAGGTAAATGTCTTCACACAGAGAGACAGCGCGGGTCACAAGTCCCGGCCGATAAAGGCAGATGGAGCGTACCCTTTTCATGTGGGCTTTTCACACTGAGGGTGAGAGGCCTGACCTTTGCTCAGTCCATGTGTCAGTAGCTGGAGCTGAGGTGAGACCTCCAGGCAGGACGAGCCACAACGTCTACCTCTGACAGAACTATGGAGTCACAAAGAAAAACACTATTACTAATACATAATATAGTCTGATGAAAATGTACTAAACAACAGCAAATAAATACATTCTAAGTAAACTATATTTGGGATGGCCTGATATGGATTTTTTGAGCTAATACCAATATCAATAATAAAAAAAGTCACTTTTGCAAAAAAAAAAAAAAAAAAAAAAAAGGCTATAAATGTAATGTGATATAAAATAATTAGCTGCATGACTGTCGACACCTACAACCACATTTGAGCCTAAATACTCTACTGTTTGGCAGATAGCAGTATTGCAACCAATATAGCCCGTGCCTCTATACCATGTTATACTATATACATTGTTTTGGAATCAATTTGACCCTAAAAAAGATTTTTATTTTACTTCAGTGCTTTTTAAACTAGCCCTGCTCCAGATGTTATTGTAGTCAATAATAATAAATATTACAAGAGTCATGCACATATGCCCAAAATAATCATGAATATTTTAATTTATACTGGAAATGTTTGTCACTCCCGATTTAATCCAAGCTGTCTGAAATCTTTGGTAGACTCAACAATGATAACAATAAGAGATGAAATGATAAGTATCTGGGAGAATATGAAAAAGTTATGAAATATGTCCTCTTTTGGATTTGAGACTTATATCATAGAATAGACAGATGAATATGAATATTTTTATCTATCTGCTATCTGCTTTGACCTGTCCAAATCTCTACCACATCTTAAAGAGTGAAGTGAGCCTAGTGTGATTGTGGTTTTGAGCGCTCGCCCCTGGGCTGCTGTGTGTGTGAACATATGAGCCACGCCACAGCCAGTGGAGGGACTGCTGATTAAATATTACAGCCCTCTAAATGGATGGAGATTAGTCTCTGTGGGAATGTTAGGGCTTAATTTACCCCCCGGCCAAAAGCGCCTGTGTGGAGCTGTGAGAAGGGCGCGGTGTGGAGGGGATGTTCAACACGGGACGCTGTGTAAGTGCACTACTTGGAGCTCAGTGGGTCAGCCAGCAGTGTCCTGTGGTTTTACAGAACCATCAGAGGAACAGTCATATAGGGCAATATACTGCATCGTACTCAGGTGTAACAGTAGTTTATCAATTGTTTGTCTTATATACTTCAACAAATGCATAATGCTGCAATTGTGGTTTTATAGATGTGATAAATTAGAATTTAGGGTATACTGACTATAATAAAAATGGCTTTAAAAGAGTTAGAAATATTTTGTGATAGTCTTAACACAGGTATAAAGTGATTTATGCCCTTTTTGTGGGTCTTGAACCTCAACCAAGACATTTGACTTAATGCATTGGTAAAATATAGAGACAATGCACACAAAAATACTTAAATATTACATTTAAAAAATGTATTGCCCACCCCTAATCTGATATGCATATCATTTATTTTCAGATTAGTATTAGTTTTAAATGCTTTATATATTCTTTAAAAATGCAATTTTAAAAAGGACAAAAATAATCATCTCAGAGTTGACAGTTTCCTCTGGAGCAAGGACTCCTCTGCAAAATATTTGTTAGTGGGACTTTCCGGATTCAATAAGACCAAATAAAAGTAAACCAAAAAATAGTAACTTCTGAAATGTACACTTTGAGAGCGCTGAAGGAACAACACATTTGAACAAATCTTCATATATGTAACACATAACTGGGGTGTATAAAAAATGGATTCCCATGACACTTTTAAGTAAGCATTTGTATTGCCATTTGTCTGTGTTGTGTCATGCTATGTCAGCTCACAATGTGAATAATTAATGGCATGGTTTTGTCGTTTACCACATTGAATGCTTTTAAGAGCATGAGAGTGTTTTGAGGTCTTTGCATGAAAAGCCTGCACTTTATTATTTATAAACACAGGACTTTTATGGAGCAGAGGCATCTCCTTAATCACCTCAGCACCTTATCGGCACAGTTCTGGATGAACTTGACAAACAGATGTTTTCTCAGTGTCAGATGTAGCACTGCAAGGTCTTTATTCTCTTCATTTTCCTCCCATAATGGACAAACATTCATCAAACACACTGCACATATGTGTGGAGTTTCCACAGACAATAAGGGCACGTGCGCGCACACACACACACACACACACACACACACACACACACACACACACACACACACACACACACACACACACACACGCGCACACACGCACACACACACACACACTCTCTGCGCCACTGGGCAGGGACTAGCCTGAAAGATTGAAAGCAATTAAAACTATCATCTGCAGTGGCTCTGGGCAGGCCTGTGGCTGCGAGGGGGAGCTGCCACAGTGCATCAGGCTCTCAGTCTCAGCAACGCACGGCGACATGAGAGAGGCCCTCTCTCTACGCACACACCAAACACACAGGCTATGGCACTACGTACAGCTACACTGCACTTTACCAAACAGCCACTACAAGCACTAGATGTTGGCATGACCTTTCACCTCCCTCTATGCAACATCTGTCTCTTTCCTTTCATGACTGGAAAGTTTATTTTTCGAGAACCCCTGTGCTGAACAGAGCTGTGGACAGACTTTAGCTGTGTAACAATTTATAATGGCCTACCCTAAAGCAGCAGCCACCTATATCTCTCCAGAGGTAAAGTCGAAAAGAAGATGAAAAGTTTTAGTCGCCACGCAATGATACAAGAAGATTGTGCAAGATGCCTTCGGTATCGAAGTAAATGCTTATTTATGTATATGTAAGGTCCAGAGTGTATAGAGCCTTGGGTGAAGGTGCTGTAAAAACAGAGGAGAGAGACATTGTTGGGTAAATACTTGAGTGGTTTGGGATGTTCTGGAGGCGCGTGCACTGACACACTGAGCACTCATCAGTCTGATCTCATTAGAGGGGAAGAAGTGCTGTAACTCGGAGCTGTTTGGCCAAACTTGGAGCAGTTTACCTGTGTTCTGATCCTTGGGAATGGTGACTGTCTGGCTCTGTCTGGACTGGCCCTTAACAAGTCTCCTCAGGACAACCACACCACCATTATCAAGTGGAGCTCCTGTCTCACCCTCCTGCTGCCTCTCTCTGTGCTCTCTCTCCGATCAGCTCCTGACCTGTCACTCTCACTTAGTGTCTACATTAGCACCGGTGCTTGCCTCATCCTGGTTCTCTTCAGCAGTCCTCGGCTCTACCTCCCCGTGGTGCGTTTGAATACATATCTCCGATATTCAGCCCCTACTTAATTTGACAGGCCCCTGTTTTGTCAGTCTGACAGGCCTATAGCAAGACACTAATAGGCCACAGAGACCACCAGCAAAGCACCAGCCAAGGAGCGCCCTGCGGTGCCAGTCCCCATCAGCCTCCACATCTCTTGGGGCCATGAACGCAGCCGAGAGGGGAGAGGGTCAGAAGTGCGCTGGACAGACAGTAGTGCTGTCACACCAGTCCACAGCAGACTGGACCAGGCCTCAGTGCTGACAACACCACCACATCTCCACCACCCCCTGTCTCAATGAGAGCGCACACCAAAGAGGGAAAAAAGAGCAGCCATCAGGGGCTTGGAGAGATGCAATGACTGCATCTGCCACTCACCCACTCCACCACAGTCATCATAGAGATGACAGCTGAGAGGAAATTAACTCACTGTTTGTTTTTCAGGGAGAACCACAGCGGGGCAGTGTCCGTGCAGCAGAGGTGTTTTGGTGTGTGTGTGTGTGTGTGTGTGTGTGTGTGTGTGTGTGTGTGTGTGTGTGTGTGTGTGTGTGTGTGTGCGTGTGTGTGTGTGTATGGGGGGAGCAGGGTCTAGCCTTCAGGACTGCAGCTGTCCAGAGGATCAAAACCTGTTTGCTTTTGATAGTGTTTAATTGGTGACTAGTGGTGTTTGTAAGTCAAGGGATCTTAAATGTGAAAAATTGGTCTTTTGTCTGCAGAGACTACGGTCAAAGTCAAGTATACAGGCCACCACAGCATTGGCCACTATTTTTTCACAAGCAGTAGCCACAACAACCAGTGTGTGCCAAAAGACACCAGGATATTTCTGTAAAAACTTGCATCATAGCTCAGTAGAGCTAAGTAGTAATTATACAGTGACACTGGGGTGTCTTTAGGGATCCTCAGTTCAGATTTACTGTGAGCTGATTATTCTTGTGGTCATTTAAACATTTTCAATGCTGGGACCGGGGCCAGAGACAGAAACTGTTCGGGGGGACTCCTGGGGTCTCTTCCTGTTAGTGAATTATTAAGGTTTACTAATACTTCATAAATCCCCTCTTTGTCCTGTCCATTACCAGCCTGTCACATCATCTTGTAGTAGCTAGACTGACTCACTTGCTTCATCTAAATGACAGAAGTTAAACTGTGTTCCAGAGGAGAAGGGGGATGGAGGAGAGGAGGGGGGCAGCAGAAAGGAAGTAGGCCCGAGGGCTCCATGATCAGTGTAGGCTAACTTCAGTGTACTTGTCACTGCTACTTTTTATCATGTTATATTTTTTTCCAAAATATAATGTACAGATTTGAAGATACCTTACATTAATTACAGTGTCTTGTTTTTCTCATTGTTCCTTCTTTACAAAGTCTCCATGCATGTACACCACCAGCTCTGCCCCAGCCTCCTCCTCCATCCACCACCCCCCTCCTAAATACTCAACCTTGCCTGAGTGCGTGCCTGGCGGACTCTCTCTGCGCTCTCGACAGCCGAGCTGGTCATTGCCCCAAGCGCCGAGGAGCTGTCGCCTCTCGTTAGTGTCGCCGTGACGACCCCAAGTCCTGCCTGCTCCTTGATTAGACAGAGGTGGATGAGGAGTGTGTCTATGTTACTGTAGTACTATGTTACTGTGCGTGGGAGGAGGCCCGCAGAGTTGCTTAAAGATCATTGATTTGCTCAATTGGCTTCTCAAGTCCCATCCCACAGAAGGTCAGTTATGACTCAGTGAGGCTGTTCTGTCACTCACTGTGTAAAAGCTGAATCTGGTGACAATAAAGCTTTTATACTCAAAGTGAAATGTTTAACTGCGCATCAGTTCATCGAAATGAATATTTATTTATCAGGGTAATGGGCATGTAATCAAGAAAAAGTCAATGCTCATACAAAGGTCAGCAGAAAGCAAAAGGACAGGGAGCCTCAATAGCAACTATACCTCCAATGTTGAGATTCATCTTCAAGAAGAAGTCTGATGAAGACTAGTGCAACAAAGTATTTTCAGCTCTGGTGAAGGATTCACAAATATTCAAAACTAAAATTTAAAAACAGTCATGAGGCTAAAAGCTCAAATTTAACTTCAGACATTATGCATTTTCTCTGTTCCAGGTGTGGCCGCTTCATTCCTTCGCATCTTCTGTTTCAGTGTTCTACATTCATTTAATAGTTTAATAAAACTATTCATTTGTAATGATTACTTCTTCTCCCTTGTGAAATTAAACAAGAAAAATGCTGAAATACAGTTGAAGCACTACAGCTGTAAGTAAATGATGAGCTTGACCTTATAAAAAGTGTCTTCTGAAGGATGGCCAGGTCAGTGAGTGGGTGGCCCCTGAGGGATCCATAAACAAACTGTCTGATTTCACTTGTACATATATGCCCTGCCCAGGGCACAGCTGTCCATCTCTGGACAATTTATCTGCCCAAAGGGAGGACTGACTGGACATACTGACCATCTGCCTGCCTTTTACTCAACCACTCAACTCTGTTCAAAATTATAAGCAAGCACTGACAAAACTTTACATATTTTTCAAAACAATAATTTACCCTAGCATTACTTCAAATTGCTGTTTACCTAACAAAATGAACCTTTAATCAAACTTAATTTGTAACTGATTGAAAAGTGAATCTCTACTGTAGGAAGTAAGAAACAGTGCAGATACAAACCTATAGCCATCTCACATTTAGAACTATGTATATTACACACCATGTCCTCCAATTCTTATTAATTGTACTAGCTCCAATCATACGGTGTAAGTGTTAGACAACCAGTGAGAGAGACAGACAGCAAGTGAGAGAGGAACAAGACTCGCCCCCTAGCTATAGCTTCCTGACTTGTTTATTTGCTAACTGGGTAGAAGGGAGGGTGTGGGATGGGTAGAGGGTGAACATATGGTTTGCTAAAACATGGACTTGTAGTTGGGGAGGCCGGGGCACCCTAAGGGTTGGAGCTGACGGCTTTGGTCACTGTCTGCCTCAATTCCTCCCGCTTGGACAGCCAGAGCTCCAGCAGCTTTCTCCTGCAGTTTGCAGTGCGCTGCGGTCCCACATTCATTATTCTATTCCAGCCCTTAAAAGTACATTGGTCAAACTCATAATGTGTTAGGGTTTGAATTAGGGTGAGCACAAAAAGTGGAGTTGCAGCTGAGACAGAAACAAACACACCACTGAACCACTGCTCAGTCCGTTCAGCTAAAATATACATACAAAAACTCAACATCCCAAGCTGGATAACAATGTGACCTTTCAGTTATCAAAGGTAACTTAATTTAAAGCCAATACAGAAGAACAATACTACCAAGAACATCTTCATGTTCAAACATTTGACTGATCAGCATATGTAGAGTGAAGGATGCACCACAGATCAGTCACAGATCAGTGTAGCAGAGGAGATCGACAGTTAAAGGCAGTTAGGCCCTGGAGGTCAGTGTGTACATGGACACAGTCACTGTGGGACTAGGGCGCTAACACACATGGGCTCACACACGCTGCATTGATGAATAACATATGCAGCCACTGCACACTCTTCCGTGGGTCACTGAGTTAATATGCACAGACTTACACAGATTTGGTGACTACTGTTGTTTAGAGGCTCCCACGTGCATGCGCTTGTGCACACAAGCCCCCTGAAGGTTAGCACTGTGATGGACAGGAGTCTTGATCACTTCTGACAGAATCGGCTGCTTCCTGTCAATTGCACTTCCTTTTCTCCCATCAGGTGACAGCCACAGGTGCCCATGCAGCTAAGACCCCACCTCTTGCGGCTGCAGTGGAGGGCAGCTGTGGAAACAGGAGATTTAGATACTGAGACAATGAGTGAAAGCCATCAGCGAAGCACCAGCTGCTTCATGTCACTGACCCATAGCACACCTCTCTGTACACCATACACACTCACATGCGTGTATGATAAACAGTGTATGATAGGCCTCAGCTGGGGCTTATTCCAAATGAATACTTCTGTCACTAGCTCCTCACACCCGTGCCACCTATACATATGTGATATTTGTGTACAAACTCAGGTCCAGTGAAGGCTAATGATGTTTAGAGAGAAGGCTTTGAAAGTCATGATTACAGTCAGAAGTGAACTCTGACATCTAGCCTTTTCAGACATCCAGCCAGCTCATTTTAGAGGCAGCAGTTTCACTTTGGAAAGTGGCCAGTGCTCATCTTGCCTTCATCTGTGTAATTGTGAGTGCTCATTTAAGTGTAAAGCTCAAAATGTCTCACTGGCGCTTCCAGCACTGTTCCCTCTTGTGCTTCTATATGCTACACAACTCAGGAGAAATCCTTATTATTTGTTTTGTTAGATCACTTGATAGAAAGCAAGCTGAAAAAAGACAGTTACAGGTATCAGTCAAAAGTTTGGTCACACTTTTTCATCAATGTTTCTTCTTTATTTTCATGATTATTTACACTGTAGATTCTCAGTCACCAAATTTAAAAAAAACACTTAAATTTCATCCCCATGACATATACTAAAGACCAAGGAAAGAAGAAAGAACTGCGTGCATCAAGAACTTGGCTGCAACAAAGTTGTAAAATCCACTTTTGGAAAAATCCTAAGAAATGGGGGTGTTTTGTAGCCGAATCGTCTTTGTAAAGCTTGCAGTGGCTCCAGGAGTTGTTCTCTTTGAAAATGAGGTGAAGGAGGAAAACAGTGGAGCGGTGGTGAATAATTGATATTGGCTGAGAGCGATATGAGTTTAGTTAATGTGCCCAGCAGCACAGGCTAAGAGTGGAGCTGTTAGCCATTCCACCCCAGGCCTAAAACTCACAAGCAGACATTGAGGTTAAAGGTGCTTTAGTTGATTCTTGTGCAACCCATAAATCTTTCTCGTCTCAAAGTATAGTCCATCTTGCTGTGTGCATGTGTGTCCTCCCTTCATTTGCATGGTGTAGGGAGTGCGTCTTTGCGTTTTGCTTGGGAGGCATGAGCACAGCTGGGTCTGGCTGGTAGCAGTGTTGTTGCAGCCCTACGGTTCCTTTCTCTGAGTGGTAATAGAGTGCTCCTGTCAGCCTCCCCAGATGCTGCTCCATAAGGACCCTCACTACTCTCCCTGTTCTCCACAAGACTTCTGTGTTGAGTCTTGGCCAATGCACTGACATTTTAATCTCCACTTATTCCTCTGAAGGCAAACAAGGCAGTCAGAGTTACAATATGGGAATGAAATGTTCTGGCAGTTTTAGTTTAAGCTGATAAGTTCAACACGGATATGGAAACAAAGTGTCGTCATACACAAAGAATAAGCTGTGAGGCTTTTTAAGGAGTCCATTGGTTTGATGTTGACTCCAATGTCAGTCAGATAATTCATTTGCACCTTTTAAGTACTTCCTATAGTCATTTTACTAATACACTAATGGCATTCCATAACATCTACTGTCTACATGCTCAATTTGGAGCTTTTAAGTTTAGTTTCTTCACTTATGATGCAGACAAGCCAGGATGAAGGTGAACTTAAATATGCAATGTTTTTAAAAGTTACAATCATAGTGTAATATGCTTTATTGTTCTTGTATATGTTATTGACTTCACAAATAAAACTTAAAGACTTTGTACTGTTGAACAATTAATTAGCAGATGACCTATTGAAAAAAGGCCTCACTAAGCATCACACACTTTACACACTGATACTGACACAATCTCCCAAGTGTCCCAATAGTCTTATAGCCTCTTAGAAAAACTGACATCATCTCTCATGTGGCTCTGAGATGTGGGGAGTCCTCCTGCACTTCCCTCTCAGTGCAGTGGTGACTCCTGATTTAGCAGACATCCTCTTTTCCTCCTGTCACATTTGGTACAGATGGTTAAGCTCTATGGAGAGGCCTGTCAGTCTCCATTTGGCCTCCTCCATGTGACAGCGGGCCTGATGGTTCGTGAAGGGCCCCGATTTCCTCAGCACACGGACACTGACATTTCTCAAAGGAGCAGGCGCACTTGTGTGCTCCCCACCCAGCCAGAGGAGGGAGCCCAGGAACCTAGTGGTGACCCACAGCCTGCCACAGGCACAGGGAGCACGGCTAGAAGGGATGCACGAATTGTGATGGAAATACAAGTTAGTTTCTGAGCTAGATGGTATAAATAGGTTCAGAAAAAGAGAGATCACCTCCCTATTTGTTTTATCTAAGTGACAATCATAATGTATTGGCAAATTGAAAATACAAGGTTTATCAAAACACAAATGATCTCTTATGATTTAATATTGACTTGTAAATCTATTGAGATTTAAAAAGACTAAGAATTAGATTTTGATGGGAAAAAAGCTGATAATATGAACTGCATAACTATCTAAATAAATGTGTACCTTTAAAAATGCAACTAAATGCTATGTTACCATAGAGACAAATGAAGCAATGAAGCATGCACAAGTATTCAGTTGTTCTTGGGTGGGTCTTGTTCTAGATAATAATTTTTAACCTAATTAAAGTGAAGTATATGTTATAAGCAAACATGGGTTTTAGAATAAAATGATAACAAAGCTAGGTAACCTAATGTTAAAAACATGTTTAATTAGTAACTAAATAAACACTCTTACCTACTTAAGATTTCTCTGTAATCCTTAAGTGACCCAAGTTATATCAGCTAGCTCAGACTTATGTCGCACCCAAACTCTTTAGGAGGTCAGTTCAGACCTGTGCTACGCTCTGTGCACCCTGGCTGAAGGTAGAAGCACATTTGCCTGATTCCGAGGGGAGCGAGGAGCAGGAGGAGCAGGGGGAGCAGGGGGAGCAGGGGGAGCAGAGGAGCAGGGGGGAGCTGCTGTATGTAGTGCCTCGGGGCACTGCTCCCAGTCAGTATATATCCAGCGCACACTGAGCTGCGCTCCCATTTGAGCAGGACAGTCAGCGTGGCCTCAGCACGCAGCTACACAGGACCTATGCGACTTAGGTAGGTTACATGCATTTAAATATATTAGCATGGGCAGAAAAAAAGAGACAAATGCTTATTTACAAAGGGTTTAAATTCATTTTCTTGGAACTAAAGTGTAACCTAGTCTAGTCTAAAAATTAGGCTGGAGTTTATGGTAATACTACTGAAATCTTATAATGGTAAATGCATGATTAAATTAATAAAATGTTAGTTTTGCTTACTGTTTTAGACAAGTAATCTGTGTAAATATATGTACAATTTATTGCATTATTTTCACTTACTAAAATGTAATATTTAATTTGTCCTTTTTTCTCACTGTATTTCATGACTTTTAAATTACAACATATACATACAAATATATACAAACATATTAAATGAACAGACATAAAAAATTTAAAAAAATTTTTGTTCTTTTAAAAGATTTATTGTATATTATTTACCCTTTTTCAGACCTTAAAAAACTTACCATCAGAAGGAGAACTGTCATCAGTACTGGTTGAGGTAAAATTTCATTTTCTTAATCTTGATATTATTATAATATTAACTACATTATTTGACTTAAACTTTAATTGTCTACTAAACACAGTAAATGTAATGACCTGCAAGTGTAAATATCAATATTGAGTTGGAGTATGGTCCAGTAGAGTGGAACGCTGTCAAAGCTTTTAGAGCGAGCACCTCTTTAATTGTGACAGTAGATGTTGAAGCGGTTATTGGCTTGTTTGATCATCAGCCCTAAAAGCTCAAAACAAGACCGCAGGGTTCAGATATGGGGCAGTGAGGAGGATGGACTGTACACACACAGTCGAAAGGCGCGTAGATACCAAAGCCCTGAGAGGGAAAAATCTACTGTAAAAATGATTTTTATTGATTGACTCGTAGTTGCAGCTGTTAGGCCCCATTATGAGCTTTAAGCCTGGGTCAAAGCCCTGGGGCAGAGAAGTGAGCCAATCAAACGGGCGACCACTAACGGGCCAATTCTGAGGGTCCAATTGGGAACGCAAAGGGGAAACGCCTGCCATCCGAGGTTAGAGTCACCAAGCCTTTCATCGTCAGCTTTCATGTGTCGCTTTAGCAGAGCCTTAGAGGTCCTGAGACAAGACGGGCCACCAGTCACTCAAACTCTCAACTCTCAAACTTTAAAAAAGGCGTTATGTCTAAATAACATAATTATTTGGGATTTTTTTATCATTAAATCCTATTACAGGGCTCATCCAACGGCTTAGCTCCAAGTACAAAAATACTTTACTGATGTAAAAAAAAGATTATAGTAAATATAAATATAGTTTAGACAAATAAATAATACATACATAATACACTTTTTCATATTACAAAAATAGTTTGCTGTGGCTACTGACGTGAAATCTAATCATTCATTATTATTATTATTATTAAACCAATCAAGCCCAGCATATATGGGACCAGTCCAGTGGCAGAGAACAGTTGAACTTATGCACACTGTCCTGACCCAGATCCTAGTCCTGCTACTAATGACGCCCCTTAGGCATTACAGCGTTTCCTCATTAGTAAAATACAGCATTAAACCCCCAACTCAGACCCTGTATTTGACCATCCAACACACTCTTTGGTCTAGTGTCTGAACTCAGGTGTTTGTCCCCTCTCAAACTGACTAGAACTGTACAGAAACAAGTACAAGGCAAGAAAGAAGCAGCGCCTCTCTGCAGTTAGGTCTGTAGTCTATGGTTACCTAAAAAATTTTGAAAATATCTTCTTTGTAATATTTTTAAAAAGGTTTGTCAATTAATTTAGTTTTTTAAATACAGAACATTTTAGAATAATCAGAAATGACTTTGCCAGAATTGCAAAAAACAAAAAGAAAACAATTAAAAGAACATCAAATATTTTATTTAGTGTAAGAGAGTCCAGTTCTCAAATATTTAGTTATTTATTTACTTTAGTAGCTTGTTGTATTTATTTTAATATATAATAAAACTAACTTTGTGTTTGTCTTTTTCAGGTGTGAGCACAAAAGAAAATGCAATTTTCTTTCCCCAAACTCAACTAAGAAAACACCTATTTAAAGAAACATTTTCATAATTTCAAGCTGTACGATTTTTCAAACTGAGAACCAAAGATGTCCAAGGAGGACACTTGTAAGGTCTCGTCAGCCAGCAAGCACAAGGAACGAAAACCCAAGAAGCCTCACTACATCCCCCGTCCCTGGGGCAAACCATACAACTACAAATGTTTTCAGTGCCCCTTCACCTGCATGGAGAAGTCTCACCTCTACAACCACATGAAGTACAGTCTGTGTAAGAACTCACTCTCACTGCTCATTGAGTCTGACTGGCCCTATAAAAAAGGAAACATTCTGCATCCCGACCAGCTCCGCTCCTTTCAACACGGCCTCCACAACCCCACTAAGGATGAATTAGAGGGCACAAGGAGGGATGAAGGGAGACCAAAGCAAAGGAGGACTCAGGAGGAGGAGGCAGAAGACAAAGAGTCTCATGAGCCCGAGGAGGAAGAGGAGGGAGGTCGGAGTGATGGAGGCGAAATCGCAGGTGTGACCAAAGAAAACCCAAACAACAAAGGGGATAGCACAGAAAACCGGAAAACCAAACCATCCGAGTCAGATATGCTTATGGCCGATATGCTCTCTCTAGAAGATCAGCTTCTTCGGGCGCGCTCTGTGGAGGTGGAAGCCCAACTCAAACACTACAAACTCTCCAAGACATGCCTATCTGCCCCTGGGCTGCTCTCAGAGCAATGGAGGCTACTAGCGTCCAGCCACACCAAAGCTAAAGCTGAACCCCGAGTGAGCAGTTCAATCCCATGTTACCCTCCTCCGCCTAATTTAGTGGATTATCCGCAGGACCCCACTGGGCTCAATCTGTCGGTGCTTGGGGTAGGATATCCCATCAGCCCCAGCCTTTTCTCCTATATGAATTCAGGCATCCCCACAGCACCAACCAGTCTGACAGCCCAGAACCAGCTGGCCCAACTTCCCTTCCTGGCGTCGGCAGCTCAGCTGATGCATCCCGCATCGAACACACACACTCCAGCCGAGAGAGCTTTAATCCCACCGCGACTCTACTACCCCTTCCTCTATGAACACACTCTAGGTCAGAGTGAGCCCAGTAAAGCACTTAAGACATCAACAAATAACCTAGAAGCAAATGTATTGTCAGGTTTTCAGCCAAAACTCAATCTGTGGAAAGTCCCAGCGGTGCGGCCGACAGCAGCAGTCCAGACCACAGGCTGGACATCACCTCAAAGGAACTCCCCTGAACCAAGTTTCAGAGTGCAGGGGGAAAAACAGCAGATAACAGTCAAAGACGGGAAAGCAGTGTGGGGACTGAAAAGGACTGGTGCTCCACTGGGGAACCTGGAGGCACCCGTCGAAAAGAAGTCAAATGTGGGATTCACCTTTGACCTTCTAAAGAATATCCAAACAGCGTCAAGCCTCAACATGGTTGCAGATAAACTTCTCTCACATAAAAAGTAAGACACTGAATAGTTATAATAATAATAGTTATAATAATAATATTAGTTATAATAATGTTTTTCTTGTTTTATTGTGTTTTGGGTATTGGGATTTACTGTTGTATGTTAGGCACTTTGGTCAACTGTAGTTGTTTTTAAATGTGCCATACAAATAAATTTGATTTGACATGTAAAATTAAAAGTCATAATGAATAATAATTATTATTCTTGTCTCTTTAAGCTTACAGGCTCCTCTGCTTGAAACGCAGCCTATTGACTCATGGTACAAAGAAGCTCTCACCAGCCCTAACAGTGAAATCTTCTCTCATTCTTCTGGTGGTGGAACCAGCCTCCAGGATGGTTCACATTCAGCAAGCAAAGGATCGTCCGAATCTGTGGCTGCGCTTCTCACTGATCTTTCCAAGGCTCTGCAGGATTACCAGGAAGCTGAACGCAAGATTTCCCACATGGAGACCGAGGACCTTCCTGCCCAGCGCCATCTTTGGGAACATCTCAGCAAAATCCGCAGTGAGCTCTCCCACATCCATCAAGCCCTTGAGCGGACGTCGAGGCCAAGTGACGGGCCCCTGGATCTGTCTGTCAAGAGGGAGCTGACTGATTTGCAGCGAGTAGATTTTAAAGATGGCAACTCCACAGAGACGGAGGACGAGGAGGAAGACCTGGAGGACAAAAAGGATGAAGCAGAGGAGGAGAGGGAGAGAAAGGCATTGTCTGCTTCACTGGAGAGTCGGAAGCAGTCGTTGGACATGCTGATTAAGATGAGTCAAACGGGTGCGACGGTCGTCAATGGAGACGTTATCACAGCGGGAGGTCTTGCTCTTAGGGCCAGTCCGAATGAGACACTTTGGCCCAGCAGAACCACCAAATGTGAAGCAGACTCCAGTGTTTTGCTGTGTCCCGACGGCCGCTCTGTGGTGTTCACCGACATCTCAGCTAAAACTCAGAAAAGACCCCCATCCATACAGCGCTTAGAGACACAGTGTCCCCCAAGTCCCTTAACAGTTACAGAAAACTGAATTTGGTTTTGGGACTTTATCTTATTTATTTGAAAATGTATTTGTTGTCACTGGCATGCCTAAAAAGATAGGCTGAAAGACGGTCACTTGAAATTGCACCTTAATAATGAATGATAAAGAATCCTAAAATGTAAGAATATGCGTGATTACAATTGCACTAATTATTGATTGTAAAATTGTAAACAGAATTTGTTACCATCTTTAAATACAAATGATAAATAAATCATGCTAGTAGAAAATCTTGTATTATATTATGTAATATTGTATGTAAATGTGAATTTAAATACTGATGTGGTGGATTGTCATTTGGAAGTGTTGCAGTGGTTTTGAATAAATGTGTAAAAAACAGTGGTCTTTTTATGTAATATGGTCAGCTTTAAAATTAAATATTTCACAATAAGCAAGAATGTAATAATGAATAAATGCTGAAGCTTATTAAACCTTAACATTAAAATGTATAAGAAGAGGGAACTATCTGAAGCGGCACACACACATTTAAATGTTGTTGACAGCAGGGCTTTTTTCAGATCCAGTGCACGGGCCAAGACCCAGGGCCCAGAGCTAAAGCTCTGCTAACACCTCAGCAGTCAAACCAAACGACATCAGATCCTTACCACTACAGTAAGGAGATAAACACATGGGCTATGTGAAAGATACTGTAAGAGTAGTACTATGAGGATGCTTAATACAGTGTACTACTAGGCCTACTACACTATACTGCCATAGATCATAGCTCCCTCAAGTGGATACAGGCTACAGTGCAAACTTATGCTGCATATATTATCTGGAGCGGCAGATACAAGCTGCCACTGCTTCAAGACACTGGCCCCATGTCTCAGAACACAGCCCACCGTTTTTACATCATAAATAAATCAAGACTTTTCTGCACTGGGCCTTTTGCTAACAGCTTCCCCATAACCACTGAAGCACTGAAAAAGACTTTATCATTAGTTTCCACACTGAAGCCGTTTCCGTGCGCCCAGTCTGGTGTAGATGGTTTTCTCGTGACGTCACACAAATCTGGATCGGCGGCCATGTTGGAGGTGAACTTGGCATTAGTGCTATTTTACACAATGTAAAATAAATGTCATGTCCTCTAGTAGTTGACATAATTTCAACCTAATGGATCATTTTTCTATCAAATGTGACCATGATTTGGTAGCATAATTATTGTAGCGTGTCCTCTAGTAGCCAATATACAGCTCAACACGAGCAGAAAACGGCCCTTAAACACCAGACATTACAAATAGTTGTCCACAAGTTGAAACTGGACTACGTATGTGAGACTGATGGGAATGCAAAAGAGTTTACTATTATTTTTTTCTCAATCCATTTGTCCTAATTTGTTATTAGCTTGTCTGTCTGCACACACAATCCACTTGTTTGACAAACAGCAACATCTCGCACCATCCAGAGATGAACTGGTTGTAGCATTGAGTCCTTTGTATGATTTGATTTCATCAAAAGTAACACACTCGTGGTATACAATAAAAGTGAACTATATCCGGATATGTCACAGTTGCCCATTTGGTTGTTTCGACTTCTGCATCTTGTACAGATCAACTTTGTCAATCAATGCACTTTTTTCGTCATTTCTCTTCTTTGAAATACAATCCAATGAGTCATAATAAATGTCCAAATGTTTACATTGAATGAGTCATTAAATGTCCAAATGTTTACATTGTTTTGTAGCCATTATATTTCAAATATAAATCATTTTTATAGCCACTTTCCATTAAAAAAATGAGTTTGATTAATTTGTTTACTTCGCCTGTACCTCCAATATGGCCGACGTGCCAAGGTCGCGTCATCGGCAGTTACGTGATCGAAAACGATCTATTTTGATTATTTATACATACAGTATATCATACAATGTCCACTAACCTGCGGACTATGGACGCATTCACCTGGAGGACACAGCTCGGGAAAGAAAAAAAGCTGAGAGGAAAAAACTATCTGAGTGATTGTATTTGTGAGTAAAGTTAAACTGCTAACTAATCTGCCAAACGGCTCTTTTCCCTCCCTGATCACCGGAAGTAAACTAAAAGCATTTAAATATCCAACGAAGTAGGTCTATCTCTAAACCCAATACTAGGACCTAGACATGTGTAGAAATTATCTCAAGAAAATGTAATTGTAATGTTAATGTAATTACAAATTTAAGAAAGTGCAAATGTATTGCCTACATTTCCTGGATTTATGTAGCAAAGCCTCTTAAACATATAACATCGCCCTTCTCCCAGCAGGAAGTAAGCCTATAGACCAAATGTTTCGTAGACCTTATCAAACCTAACCTAACTTTAGGCTGCTCTCTGCCACACTACACAATCATCATCATTTAATAGGTCTACATATGCTTACTTTTGCTACTGAAAGGACTGAATAAGTTTATACTTGGCCTAAATCTATGAAATATTTTATTTCATATTTCATACTATACAGGCACCCTGAACATAAGCTAATATCTTTTAACTTGAGCTGAATCAAACTCCAAAGCATTATTAACATGAATAGGCAAAGTGGCACATAACTGTAGCCCATTTGTAGCCCATTGTAGCCTTGTCACACTGGAGGACAGATGTCCCAGATGTGGGAGGTCAGTAAATGACCTCCCCATGTTGACTGGCACATCCCAGGCCTAGTGATGGGGAAGCTCTTTGCCAGGAGAGGCCCATCTTTAAACTGTGCCTCTGTTGAGAGGTTTCAGCTGGGTCATCCGAGGCTGCCTTTAGGTGGCAGTGATCTTTCTTTGCTGCTTTGATTAGAGGGTCAATTGTTGACCAAGATCTACCTGATGTAGCATGAGCATGCAGAATAAGAAGCATCCATACTGATTTAATTTGAAGTAAAACAGTCAGGTAAAAGAATGTCTGCTCCATTTTTTTCAAAACACTTCATTTATTTAACATTCACATGAAAATAAAAAATATTCATATATATTTCATATCAAGCTATTGAGCAAGTTACAAGTTTAAAACAGACACAGATGCCCTCTGTGTGTGGCATATCTTATTTACAAGGCGTGGTTTGAATACTCCACAGTATCCATAGCTGCACAGGTTTCATGGATGTTTACATCTTCACTCAGTTGAGGCACAGTTCGATGTCAGTGAGAGGTCAGGGATTGGGCCAAGTGCTTCAAGACTGATGCTTACAGTAAATCATTACACCCAAACAGTAGAAGTTGCAAAGCAAAGCTTATTAGTGTTAAGAGGACCACTCTGAAGCACAAAGGAGGGTGAAGAGGCAACATGATCAGTCTGCAATTAAAGTTATACTGTACAACTCATGCAACTCCTATTTATTTACTTTGATGTGTTTGAATCACATTAAAACCAAAAACTAACAAACACAATTTCATGTCAGAAAGAAACACTGAGAAAATCCAGTACCACTAACAGTTCACGTTGTTCTATTCCTTTTACAGGAGCCACAATGTTTGGTTGCACTGCAATAAACCAAATTAAATACCATTACATCCACAATTTGACAGAAAAGTTTCCTCAAGTAGTCAAGTGATAAGTGCAATCCCACTCGTCCTCACACAAACACACTGTCCTATAAACTCTCACTCAAAAGCAATGCAAGCATCACATTGTATCACTCAGACCACATTATTACAGCAGATGCCCAACCATTAGATAGAGAACCTTACATATACCCAGTAGTTATGTACAACACAACTGGTGCAACATTAGACACATGTAAAGTCTTGTACATAGGAACTGTGACAATGATAAAATACAGCAGGTAATGAAGTCATATTGGGAAATATATATTATTCATAATGGGTATTGCTGTCTATTTTGGCATTTGGAAGGATAAATAAAAAGCTGCTATACAATTCTCTCA
Source organism: Scartelaos histophorus (assembly GCA_000787155.1). Taxonomy (NCBI): domain Eukaryota; kingdom Metazoa; phylum Chordata; class Actinopteri; order Gobiiformes; family Gobiidae; genus Scartelaos; species Scartelaos histophorus. Next base: position 52,097 of record KN514866.1, read on the forward strand.
CAGCTTATATGACACTGACTATCTTAAACCTTGGTTTAAAATAACCTTTACACAGGATTGATCAATAAAACTATTATTCATTAATTATAATATTTTTAAAATTATTAGAGGCAACAAAGCAGCACGTTCAGGTTTAGGTGATCTCAATGCATTCTGAAGCTGAGGCTGGGTGTGGCACAAGTCGGACCAAAACCAGAGAAGACCAAAAATCTGGACAACATTTTGCTCAGATTTTTTTGGAATCTTTTGCTTCAAAAAGCTTCATGCGCTCCTGCACTGTCAGTCCTTCTTTCAGGCTCTGGGGACAGAGATATGCTGTGGTAAGAGCAACATCAAAAGTCCTCACACACATATAGTCTGCACACAAAACATCAGGCTATTACACATAAACTACAATATCAAAAAGAATAGTTCCATGAGGTTCATTATATAATCCTATCAGTAGCAGTAGTATATCTCAGTCAGATCCCAAACTGTAAGTTGAAAGTAGTTAAAACAGATCATAAACAGCAAGTTAAAAGGGCTGAATTAAAACAAAAGAACATGCTACGTTAATCACAACAGTGCACATGGCCAAGGACAGTACTTATTTTTACATTTCTTGCACAGCACATTCAACCAGAGACAGTTTAACACTGGAAGATGGAAGAGAAGACAAACTCAATGTAGAATGAAGCAGTGGAAATCTTTCAGTAAGTTAAAAAAGTTATAACTACGCTAACAACACACTTGGTAAAATGGCACGACTGTCTGCTCATACTCTTAACAGCTGTGCCAGTGAGGTATAACTAGAAACAGGAAGTGCATTTAAGGGCAGAAAGGAGTGGTTATTATGTGAATGGAGCCCATGCATTGAGGTGGGACATGCTTTGCTCTTTACCAGGCTGTACCTACAGAGGACAGGGCTTGGAGGATGTCAGCTGTCCCATGAGACCTGTTCAGTGACAGACTGACCCGACAAAAAAACACAAATGACACACTTTGACAGCAACTCTTTCAACATTAATAAACAAAACCAGACAACATAAATATTCTATGTATTATACTATATTCTAATTAATTTCTGTCAACTGACCTTAGATCTTAAGCCTCTGGATGGCTTAGCTGTGGCTGATTGTTCTTTTTTCATGAAATCCGGATTGCTTTTGGATTTCATAATGTCTACAACAACAAAAAATTTTATAAATATGAAATTTAATTAATCAAATAATTCATTTTCATGAAACTGACCATATCCAGATGTCACGGATCCATCTACACTCCTCTCTCCCAAAGCCTCTGTCGCCATCAGTAACTTCTCTTTCAGTTTGCTGATGTCACAGTCTGCCTTTGCTTTTACTATACTTAGCTCTGTGTAGATGTCCTTATACTTGTCTGTAGCATATTTTTTGTCCTGCAAAGTAGAAAAAAAATAGAATTGTGTGATGGGATGTCCTGTTTCTGTTTACAGAGTACAAAATGTGTTCTTTCATGCACCTTACCCTTAAAGCAGACTGCAGCTCATCTTTTAGGGAGTGGATCTCCTGTTTTAGATACTGGATCTCTGACTCCTTGATTCTGAGTAAAACCTATAGACAGATATTTAATAATACCAGGTCTTAAACACTTCTATAGTCATATTCAGTACTATGGGAACATGTATACCTCTAGTTCATAGACATCTTTGCCTTGGGTAACAGGTGACATTGCAGTTTCTCCACTAAGACATGAGCGCATTCGGGTGATCTCTACAGTCAGTCTGTTATTCAGTTCCTGTCCACAGAGAGGTTTTGTTTTAAATAATTTGAATAAAATAATTAAATATATTTGTTTATGTCATATGTGGGACCTGGTTGTGGGCATTGAGCTCCTGGTTCTCTCGCTGACATTGCCTGAGGGCCTGCCTCTCGGCCTCCAGCGCCTGGGCCAAGTGAGCGTTTTCCAGACACTTCTGAGAGTACTGCTCTGACAGCACCTCCAGCTCCCTGTGGATGGACTGCAGCTCCTCCCTGTGGACAAATATATAATGTTTGCAAAGTGTAAAACTAACAAATGTTTCAAAACGTCTGGCTGACTGAGTGATTATTGCACATATATGTTTTTCTTACTCATATTGAATGCGAAGTTCATCGATGTCTGAGTTCAGTCCACTAAGCTGAGAGCGCTGGGTTTTTTCCAGTTCCTCCTTATGTGCATTCTTCATAGCTTCAATAGCTGAAAAAATCATCCATGTTTCAACTGATAGTATATGGATGTTTGTTTGTTTGGATGTGTTTGGAGGAAAATTAATAATCATGGTGTAACAAGCCAAAAAGAGTTTACCAGCAATAGTGGCAGCAGTCTCCTCGGCCAGCAGCCTCTCTCTCTCTTCCATAAGTTTGGAAATCTCTCTCTGATGTTGCCTTTGGATGTCATCAATGACTTTCTGGTGAGTTTCTTCCATTGCCGCGAAGCCTCGTTCACATGTTGCCTACAGATAGAAGAGTCAGTCTGCCATCTTACCTCAGTACATTTGTGGTTCCAAAATCTCTACAGTATGACAAAGAAGATCTGGATTTCTTATATAATAATAAAAAAAAGGTTCTCAAAACTGTCATGCAGAAAATATATTAAAAGCATGCATGTGTACAATTTGGAGCAAGGCTAAGTTAGTAAGAAAATTGGAAAATTAGAAAGTTACTCTGCTTTCTCTAGAAATGTAAACACAGATCATCAAACAGTGAGAATTGTAAGTGTGCATTATGAAAAATACGCCATTTTTACATCATCAGTTGTGATTTTCAGGAGAATGACGCTAAAGCAGTACTGACTTACATTTCTAACACTACTTTCCTGCAGACTAGAGAAATGAACTATAACAAAGTAAAAGATCAGAACCTTCAAACTCTCAAAGTCCCTCTGGTATTTCTCTCTGAGGCTGGCTGTGTCTCCGTCCAGACTCTTGTTCTCCAGTTCATCCCTCATGCTGTCCATCTGGTTCTCCAGCTCTTGAATGCGCTCCTTCAGAACCATCATGGAGACCACCTCTGATGTGGTGTACTCCTCCCCCTTCCTCTGCTCCTCTACTGTCTGATCACCCATTTCATGTGATCTACTGTTCTCCGAACACTGTTGCTGTAGTTTCATCATCTCTTCCCTGTGCAGATGCTGGAGCTCACATATCCTCAGCTCAAACTGATCCTCTAGCTTCTTGACTTGGCTCTGGTGCTGTTCCTCTAATTTCTTCCGACTGTCTGCTGTAGTCTCCATTAGTTCCTCCATCGTAAACACTCGCTCTTCTTCCATATTCTCCAACTCCTGCTTGTGCCTCCTCCTCAGTTTCTCAGCCTCTTTCTGAAAATGTTCTTCTAACATTACCAATTGCTCCTGCTGATGAGAAAGTTCCCTTACTTGTTTTCCAATCTCACTTTTGAGTGTTTGGTTTTCATTTTCAAGGCTCTCCACTCTTAGGGAGAAGTTCTGACGATGCTCTTCGATGGAGGCCTCATACTTCTCCTGGATTGCGCTGATGTTTTGTGCATGTTGCTGGACTAGAGCATCCATGCTGTGACTGGCCTGCTTGTACCAGCTCAGCTCTTGTTCATGCATGGCCCGCAACCTGCACGCCACATATGCCACTTGACTCTGAATGAGGGCTTCACGCATACACAAGGAAGTACTGGTCAGCTGATGGGAGGTTTGCCTTCCTAAAAGTGCATGGATCATTTTAGCCAGCTCTGGATGTTTGTCTCCACTTTCTAATTCTTGAGCATATTTTTGAAGGATAGCTGCCTGTCTCTGTAGTTCACTGGCTAGAATCTCGTGTGCATTTTCTAGTGACTGGATAGTCTCAACTCCACATGCGAGGACATCTTCAGGTAAGTTTCTATCAATAATCTCATTCGCCTTATCTCTTGCCTCCTCCATCTCTATCTGCTCCATGTAAGGTGCCAGTTCTGGAGGGCGGATGTCAGCCAGTTTGTGTTTGCTAAGGCCTAAGCTCTTTTTAATTTCCTTGATGACATTTTTCAAGTCTGGACTTTTAGAAGCTTCAATAATTGTTTTCAACGCAATTTCCCTTTGATGTAAGTTCTTATGGGCTTCAGCTAACTCCCTTTTAAGAATTCTAAATTTCTCATCATAAGACATTTTGATGTTTTGAATAGAGTAGGCAAGTTCAGCTTTTATAAATGTGTTAAAAATAGGGCTGGTATCCATGTCTGAAACACTGCCCTGTTTTGTGTCCTCTATAGCCTCAAACTGGCATTCAGCCCTCTCCATGTCCTTCCAAAAATCACTCTCTAGCATTAGTTTCTTTGTCAACATATCAGCGTAAACTATTGCCAAACTATCTTTATCACTGTTTTTAATGTTTTCCAGATCTCCCCATATTTTACTTAGAGCTTGTGAAAGGTCAGATTTAGAAGTCTGTATTAGTAAAGCCATCTTGTTTAAAACTGCAGCCTCAAAAGCCAGTGTTTTGGCAAAAAGTAGCATTGCATCTTTATCTAGAGCATCCGGAGGGTGGTGTTGCTCCACCTCTGCAGACTGCTCAGTGTGTTGTGCTTGTTGAATACAAAGTGATGCATTGAACAAGTCACTCTCTATTAGAGAAAGTGACTGCAGCTGAGAGTCAGTGGTTTGATGAGAGCCATTGAGAATGCCCCGTACTTTCTGCCGACAGTTTTCAATACACACAAGAGCGTTAGCATAGTGTTTGTTTATAGAAATGCCCTGAATGCTCCCTTCACCTTCAATGCAAAGAGTATTTTCACGTTGTCCCATGTCAGTTTTGGACATGTCCTCATCTTTGGTTGATCGATCAAGATTTTGTGTGAGATTTCTTAGCTTATCTTCAGTTGCAAGGAGTTTGGACTCTAGGGCATGTATAATAGAGATAAACTTCTCTGGGTCACTTGTGTGAGGGAATGAGATATCAGAGGAAATATTTCCTTCAGGTAACTGGACTTTCTGTGTTGTGTCGAGTGGTGTTTCTGACTCTTCTACACTGGTATATTTTTGGCACTGGATATTTGAAAAGCGTATCCTTGGTCTTTTAGCTTGAGACTCCTCTGAAGGGGTGGGTGTGGGGGATGCATTAGACACTGCAGAGTCCTGGCTGCACTGTTCAGGACTGGTCTGTCTCTCAGAGTGAAAACCAGCATAGCCCAGCTGTAGGGCATGGAGGTGCTGTTCCAGCTCTGCAATCCGGTCCTCTGCAATAACAAGTTTAGCTTGCAGTTCCTTTTCAGCATTGCAAGGCTCTAAGAGTCTCTGACTCATCTGACAGAGAAGTTCCTCCTTTGCTTGTAACTTCAGTTCAGTTTCCTCTAGACTATTTCCCAGTGCAGTCATTTTGACAAATGCCTCCTTTAGATCTTCCTCTTTCCGCTCCACCAGTCGCTCATACATTTCTTTTGTCTGGAAAATCTCTTGCTCTTTCTCACGGAGGAACTGGCTCATTTTCTGAAACTCCTCCGTGGCCCTTTCATATGAGTTCTCCAGGGAGTTGTACTCCGCCTCCTCTGCCTGCAGTCGCCCATGGAGTTTGTTCACTTCACGATCTGCCTCTGCAATCTGGTTGAGGAGCTCTTGGCAGCGACACGTCAGATGCCCTTTCTCCTCCTCAAGTTGACGCACACTCTCCCTTAGAGACTCCACTATGCTGCTCTTCTGGCTCAACTCTTCTTGGAGCTTCTGTATTTGTTCTTCTTGTCCTGCAGAGCTTTGTCTCCCACACAGTAGAGCTTCTACCTGCTGCTCTGCCTCAAGCAGTCTCTCCTCTAAATCCTTCTGTGTGCTTTGGGCCTCAACCAGTTGTCGACATAAACTCTGCCTCTCTCTCTCATGAACCTCTTTAAGGCTTTGCTGCTCTGTCT
>KN514866.1:60841-72090 GCA_000787155.1 Scartelaos histophorus
ACACATTCCTGTTCAGAATGAAGACTGTGAACAACTTTAAACAGAACTGTTTCTAAGGAAGAAAGCAAATGATAACTTTGCAAATAGCTACAAATCAGATTCAGTCCAAATACATAGTGATGTTTTTCATATATAAAAAAATCTGGCATTGTAAAGGTTGGCTTAGTCACACTCATAAAACAGCAATACTTCAGAACATGCCACTATAAAACTTCATACTTCAGCTATATGCGTTAGTGAAGAATTAATGTAAAGCAGGGCAAAATCTCAAAACATTTTAAATTAAGCTATAAAGAAAGTTTGATATTAACCCAATAATTCCTGCTTAATTTTTATGTGTGTGGTTCATTGTTCTTCTAACTAAAATGGCACCTGATTGTTTATATTTGCTGTTCTCATTGATGATAAATTGCTGTAGTGCTGAAATCTGAACATTTCTAAGCGTGTCTGGCACAGCTCACAAGGAGACATTACTCAATGATCACATGACACGGAGAAGGACAAGAAACACGCGGACATAGCTGAGCCATGACATCACTGTTTGAGGAACGGGAGATACAACACACAAGCAATCCAACCTGGGCTTCAACACGGACAGTTTCAGTGAGACGTTTTTCCTGGAAGCAGGTTGAGAATATAGAAGGAGGAAAGAGAGGTAGCGGAGGAGAGAAATTAGTGAGATGCTATATAAGAGTGCATTATTTGTGTGTGGCAGAGGCTGAGTTCAGTTGATCCTCTTTGAGTATTACCGGGTGACATCAGGGGCGATTGTGGGTCGCACATTCTTCATGATGGCCTGAATCCAGTTGCGACGGATTCCAGAGGTCATTGCTGACAGGGTGCATGCTCCCTCTTTACACTGTAAACACACAAGCATGGCAAGGGTGAGACACTGGGCAGCTTAAAATACCGTTCTGACATGGTAAGCAAAGAATGGATGCTTTTTAAAAGTCAGACAAAATTATTAATATCTACTAACAGTTTCGATTTGTTGACAGACTTAAATGCCACATGACAGAAAGATGATTAATTCCTATATAGTTCAGTATACAGTGATGACAGACCTTATTGGTGTAGTGAGATTCTCACTGCCCAAAGAGCATTAACACCAAGTAAATACTGTTCCACTCTAAATGTCACAACATCAGATCATTGTGAAACAGAGTGTATCTTTCTTCCCTCATTGGTTATATGTGAAACTTAATAGATTTAGAGCACAAGTAAAATCATTCACACAATCATAATTTTGCGGTGACTGGGGATGACAATATTATTTGGTTAACTAATAAAAATAATTATTCAATTTGCAATATAATCCCAAGAGATACAACTGAATAACTGTTTGTGTGTGAGGTCAAATCCCAGAATAACCTGGCAAAACTGTCATTATCTGAAGGCCATTTACATTTCAAGCATTCAAACATAAAAAGCCATGGAAGAGATCAAACAATCTTCAGTTCATGTTTGTTTTGCAATTGACAAAATCCCATCCGGTCTGTACCAGAGCCAGAGCAGATATAAATACTGCAGTTATTCATCTCTGGTCATCAAACCCATGCCGTTCACAGCCAAAAAGCCAGCCCATCCTCAACTACATCGGACATCTTTAGAAACACAGGAGATGCTTCTGTGAGCAAAAGTAAACAAAGGGAGTGACCTTGTGTCGAGTATAATCCTCATCTAGACTGGATCTGACTGGCAGGACTGAAATCTATATGTAGCCAAGAGCAAAACCCTGATGACACCAAATGAATAATGTTGACATAGCAAGCATCTATATGTGTCCAGAATTGTGCCAGCAACAAGCGCTAAAAGTGTTTAATGACCCACTGATTACATGAAGGGGCATATCCACATTAAGGATGATGCATTACTAAGAAGCTCTTATAATGCAGTGTTAATCTGTCTTGATATACGAGTGTTATTGAGTAAACGCAAGGGCAAACATGCTCTATGGAACAGCAGCTCAGAGACAGGAACCAGCTGGAGCAGATTTAGATCAGATCATGAGGTTAGACCTTCAGGATGACAAGGCAGTGACATCCTTCATGACAAGCAAAGAATGGTTTCAAAAAGAGAAATGCCAAAACCTGATACTCAACGTTGCAGAGCTTGTTGTCTATAGCTATTTGTGTCCTGGCAGCCGACATCAGCTCAGGGCAGTGCAGACAATGAGTTTCACCTCTATGTGTGATAAATGTGACTATGTGTATGTTGATGTGAAGAACCACCAGCACCCACCAAGATTTGGAAGCCGTAGTTCCTCTGCACTGGGAACTCTTTGACATCGTAACATGTGGACAGGTCGATCTCACCATCCATATCTGAAGCCTAGGGTAAAGCAAAATGTAGTGTTGCTGTTAGTTAATACAATCAAAATCACTCCACACAAAATCAACTTACCTCCTCTGCAATGGAGTCTTTGTAGTACCTCAAGCTCTGATCCGTAAGGACAAACCAGTGTTTCTTCCACTACAAGACAAACACATTCACATTTAGAATATGCATATTTGGTATTTTTAAGTAAAAAAGCTATTTACCACTCCATCTTCATACAGCTTTGTCATCCATCCTTTTTTGAAGTTCAGCAGATCTGGCTGAAGACGGGGAAAAACAAATGCAATGCTAAATCAGCCAATACATTCAAATACATAAACAATCAACAATGACGTACTCTACAGTTTGTGTTGAAGAGGGTCACGCGCTTGTTGGGTTATTGATGGGATTTAACTCAATGGACAGTAAATCCTGCCAAGAGTGTTTTTATCACTATAGTATCAAGTATCAAGCTTTTTGTAGTATCAAAATAAGACAGCCTCACCTTTCTGTTTGCATATTAGCCTTGATACAAATGACAAAAGAAATCCAGTTTTGTTAATGTTAGTATCGAACATCACATCAATAAAAGTGCAAGTATAAAGCTTTTTTGTAGCAATTCTAGTCTTGCTCATATACCTGCCATGTCCAAATCAGTGGAAGCTCTTGTTTACAATAAGCATATAATCATAGTTTCACATAGACCACATTAAAACTGGGACTAAAACTGAAAATAAATCAGGGCTAGACTAGGAATGAACAAAAACACTACAAATTCAAGTCTATATCAGGATTAAAAGGACAAGTGTGAACACAGACTAAGACAACACATCCCTGAACTCTCATGCTCCCGGCTGTAGAGACCGACTGGCGGGAGCTGGAGCTGACACTGAAACACAAACTGCTGCACTCTGAAACCAAGCCCCCCCAGTCTGTTTATAGACTCCAAACTCTCCCATTTACCCAAAAATCCTGCAGGTCCCCAAATACCTTAGTTTTGTTCAGCTTCATGCGGAGAGGCGTCACGGTTTGGCACAGGGTCATTGCGAGGGTTAACCTGCCTTCACTTCTTACACTGACAATCAGAGACCTCACTGTGCAGGGAGATATACACACCACTGCGGCCGCCTCTGTGCGCCTATTTATAATCAGTCGTAACACTACTGCTGCTACTGGTGCGAGTGTGTCTCTGTGTGTGTGCAGGCAGTGGGAGGGGGGTAAGGGCAGCTGCACCAACCAAACACTCACCATAGGGCCTGTCAAGCTGATCTCAAGTCAGCTGAAATAACTTCCTATATCCTTACAAATAACACCGGCACTTTCACTTAGGTAAAGAATGTACAAAGACTTAAGCGATAATGAGCAAATAGTTTATTAGGAATGATTGAGGTCTAGCAACTACTTAATTCAGGGGTTACTAAGTATGAATCCTTTTTTTTATACATTTGGTCATTATGAATTAAGTCTTGGTACATGCTCTTGCTCTTATAAGCTTGGTTTATAGATTTTATGGGAACTGCGCATGGATTCTTCTTGACTTCAAACTTACTGTCATAGATGACTCAGTGACTCTGCGATCCAGTGACTTGGCCCTTCTTAAATTGGCATAAGTTGAGTTGGACACATCGGGCCCTGAACGATCTTTACCAGCATCGAGAGACAAATCCTGGAAAAATAAATAAATAAATAACGCTTAATCTTAGGTATTTAGCAGTGATTGTATAGTTAGTATAGGCATACATGTTTGTTGACTAGAAGGCGTCTTTCACTGCGGCCTTGTCTCTGGTTTAAGGAGGTGCTGGATGGGTCATTAGAGCTGCTGGTGTCCATACATTCCACTTGTTGACTTTCTTCAAAATGTTCAATGATTCGCCTTGGAAACACAAATAATAGAACCATATAAAAATCATCATAACTACCAATTAAAGAATGTATAATTTCCCTTTTTAAATAAGCCCTGCAAGACTGCCTTATACAAATTTAACTCATAACATCATACAAAAGCATACAATAAAACATTGTTACAGTTTAAGTCTTAATGACATTTTAAGTCTTAACAAATATGCATTATTATTTTAAAAAAGGAAGACCCTCACACCAAAGTTAACATTTAAGGAGCAGAGTTACATGATGAAAAGTAGGAATCTTCACAGGAAAATGGTCATATGATGGATTTAAAGTATGGCAATACAATGTGTTACCTTACGGTACTTTTACCAGATCATATGAATGTTTTAAAACACAGAATGGTCAACTATTGATAATAATGCTCAATGGTCTGTCCCAGGCAGCGCAGAGATGAAATGAAAGAAAGCGCAGGAGTCAGCGATGACCAGGAGGGGGCAGCAGTGGGACAAGGTAGAAGGGTTGGAAAAGCTCAGAGAAGCTCCTTTCAGAAGCTCCTGAAAAAAACCAGAATGATCAAACCGCTAGCAAAGTCGCAAGCATAAAGGAGAAGTCAGCAGGATTAAAGTAACACGTGCAACTTATAATTAGGAATCATTATGCTAAACCACTGGTAGACTAAAGCAGGGAACAACTTCAGTGTTTTAGAGCAAATTCTACTTTATTTACTTTTAAGGTAAATTGTCATAAGTTTACAACCAGTGGCTTATTAATGATTAGAAATGAATGACCTTAACCCAAATCCCTCTATCACCAACTGGTTGTGGCTGGCCGTCCCATACCTGCGCTCCTCCCCAAACAGTCGAGCCACTTCCTCTCTGCCGGGGCTTCGTGTGCGCGCCCTGATCTCCTGCTGCTTTCGGTCAGAGCGGAAAGCCTCCCTGTAGGTGAGCCTCCGCGCCCGGGGCACGTCTGACAGTATGGCATACTCTCTGCCAGCTCTGCCCACTCTGCCTGTCCCACTGCTAACCGCACCAGTGCGCCCCTCCCACAAGGGGGCGCTGATGCTGGGCTCAGAGTCCAGAGAACTCTGAGAGGAGCTGATGGTAGAGTAGCTAGGGGAAACTAGGGCACTTGGAGATGGGAGAGGGTCTTGGGAGGGTTGGTTTGGGGAGGCCAGGGGGTCTGGCTCAGAGTAGTACCTGGGGCTGATAGCTCCTAAAGAGGAAGAGGACGCTGATGAAGACAGGGGCAGGTTCTGGGGAGGCGGAGGACAGGGCTCAGATTTGGTTTTCTCCAGTGAGAAGTAGCCGCTCTCCACTCGTACCTTGCGCCCAGTGTTGACGGTACCAGCATCTGAAACACACACAGCCGGAGTTAGTAACAGCCCCCACTTGTGCTACATGTTATTGTAAGTGTACTCACCGTCCTGAGTGGTGGTCCTGGGTTCTGGCTGACTCTGGCTCAGCTGACTGATGCAGGAGGCACTGCGGCTGCAGGGGATGGTGGTCCGGCTCCAGCGACTCTCCTCCTGCCACAGAGAGGCGCGGCTGGTTGGGACACGCTCCGCACAGGCTATGCTGCTGGGCACACACGGCACACTGCCCCCACTGCTGCTGGTCACTGTCACTTTGGCTGGGCCTGGCTCCTGGACAGGGGTTTGGGTTTGTGTCAAGACAAATGCATGAGAAGAGGGGAGGACACAATGGGAGGTGAGAACGGAGGGCGGCTACAAAAAGGAAATTGAATCAAGAAAAAAAGATTTAATTTGAGACTATATTCAATTTTCATGACTGGAAATTTAATTTATGATCATATCACAAGCATCAAATAGAATGGTTAATCCTGAACACTTTGAAAAATTGCCCTTCCTTTAATGATTTCAGATCATATGATGATTAGAAAAAAGGGATTTTGTTATAAAATCATAGTCCATCACACACCAAGCACAACCCAAGATTATTCAAGCCTGAAGGAACAGAAGGAAAATTTCCAATGAAAAGGAACTCACATGAACTCTCCAGCCACGCAAGGGCATACAAACATGCGTTTGATGGCATTGGATTTTCACAATAAAGCCAACACTACTTTCTTTTCAGCCACCCTTCACCTGGATTAATAACTCTTATAATAAAATGAATTCTTAAAGTGAGGGGTTCAAAGTGTGAAGTTGAAACATGATTAAAATAAAGGTTGGGCTGAGCTGAACTCACTGGATGTCCATTCATGTCTTCAATGGAAAAACACTGGCTTGGCGTTAGTCCACCCTGCCAATCACAGAGAATCTATGATGTCAATGTATGCTATTGATATGTAAAAATAATTGTTTTGTTGAAATCTACAAATCATTTCATAGTTCACTGAAGCTACAGAGTTCAGCAGTCAGTTCAGTGCTCTCTGTTGAAAATTCAGCTTATTTGCAATATGAGACAGAGAATAATCCTGTCACGTAATTTTGTTGTCATTCTTCATCACATGGTTTACTTTAAAAGCCCTCCCAAAATGCAAACATATGCTTCTGTACCCATATGTGCAGTTGGTGGAGTTTCCAATCTTATGTCTCTATGGATAAGTAAAAGTAGGAGGACAGCTCAATGTGGTCTTGACAGATGTGGAAAATATGAGGTAGCCTGAGTATCGGACTATAATCATTTCAAATCAAATCTTCATCTACATATACATTAGCCAATAAAGCCAATAGAATAATAACAGCTATTTCAGTCATTCCTGTATAGATGCATATTATGACAGTGCAATGTGTTTTTTGCCCATGCTGTGAAAACGACAGAGTGGGCAATATAGCTTTTTTTTTTTAAATGATTTTCTTTAAGACAGATTACTTTTTCCAGTATCATCACGTTTCAAGTGTATATTTCTATTTCCTTTAAAATAAATATAAAGTCACATGTTTCTTTCTGCAAGTTCACTCACTGTGATTGGCTAAAGCTGCATAGTGCAATTTTTCAGATGGAGGGCCCATCAAATGCTTTTCTCCATGGAAATAAAATAAGTAAAATCAGTTTAATGTTATACAATGGAACATTCCAGGCAGAGCAGTGACATATCCAAGGGAAAAAGAAGGTGATGCATCTCCAACCAAAAAGTTACCTAGTCCACCTTTTAAACCCAGCTGTCACTAGCTCAGTCTTACAGAGGTTAACAGGTTAATAGGAAAAGTGGGTGGGGAAAAGACAGCTGCATTTAAATCGAGACGTCACGGTTTGGCGATATGACCAAAAGTTTATCTTCACAAGGATGAGATTGCCATTTGATTTTTGTCAACACATCACCCAGTTCTATGTCCAATGCAATGCTGTAGCTCATAAACCTTGACAGAAAAAGATGCTTATGTCAGAAATAAAGGCTAATTTGAATGACCGAGGTGACAGCCAATGATATGCAGGTCATTGTGGTGTCTGCACTGTCACCACAAATGAGCCCCTTTGTTTTAGCTCCTCCCAGAGCGCTGTCACGAGAGGACAATGAACTTCAGACTACCCAAAAAAAGGGAAAGACAGCAATGAGATCGGTGGTCAGGATTTACTGATAGGATTTGATAATAACAGAAAAGTTGCAGTTGTTTGTAAAGATAGCTAAAAATGACTTTTACAAGATTTGTAAAAATTTGGACACACATTGTGCAAATTTTTGTCTACTATGGTAGCAATCTATGACGTCTGTGGATTTTAATGTTATAATTTGGACATTTAAAATCGTTGGACTGATAAAACGAAAAGAAAAGAAACAAGTCCACCTGCTTCTGCGCAGAAAACAGCGGTGCCCAGTGGGAGCCAACATTGCTGTAAACTTCATCACAACAAAAAATTTATACCTCTGATGAATAGCTTAATAGCACGCTTGCTAACGGTGAATTTTATTTTATTTTTTTTCATTTGTTCAAAAATGACGATTGCCAAATCCTGTTTGTGATGCCAGTAAAGAAATAAAAAGAACAGTGGGCATACATGGCATTTCAAAATAAGCAATTATAGATTGCTAAAATATGTACAAATCTCTCCAAATACAACCTCAAGAGTGTATAAATGGAGAGGGGAAACAACTTTAACATAAAGCTTAATTTAAAGCTTAAAAGGTTTAAAAGGTTTTCCAATAGGGTCTGCTTTAAGTTGAGAATTTGAGTTAGAAAGATGTGGGTGTTTTTAGATGCCAATTCAAGCAAACAAATTAAGTATAATCTGTCAATCATACTATCCACTAAAGAGAAAAAAAACTGTTAGTGAAACTTATGGCATAAGCTGTATTGCTAAACACTGCTCTAGTTATGAGTCATAAGAACTTTTAATGATTTTATGGTGTAATGCAATACTCACAACGTGGGAAAAGGAAAGAACAGAACTTGGATATGCCTTACCTGCTGAGTTGGAGGATCAACTTTTCTCTTTTTCTTCTGGTTTTGCTTATTGGTCCTTGGGTAGACAGTCAGAGCTTCCTGCCACCTGCAAAAGTTGAACAAACCATAGTTATTTACCATGTGCTAAACCAAATGTATTTCCTTGTCTTTTTATCACTAATTGTACCCCATTCCTGTACCTTCTTTTATTTTATTAGTCATTTGTTAATAATTGCCAACTACAGCTGTGCAAATATATATGTTTTTTCAGTGATCATCTTGGAGATCCTGGAGAGCTCTACAGTCACTCACCTCTCAGTAAGAGCATGTGTTCTAGATCGATCAGTGACAAGAACATTGTGATTGTTTGTGTCATATTGCCCAGCCCTACACTTCCCTCAGAATTATGATTAACTGAAACATTCTATGCTTATGTAATACCTTCATAAATGTGCATTTGTCATTTAGGAAATACAACTCCTCCATTCAACTCCACCTTACTTCAAGAGAGGTCTGTTTAAAAATCCAGATGCGAACAATAGGCCCATGAGTGATTCCACACAAAAGCATGCGTGATACATACAAAGATAATGTGCACTGCCTTTCAGACCAATTCGTCACAGCTGTGGGTGTTCGAGTACAGTAAACCCAAGCAGACACATGAGTTGTTGCTAATGACGATGGAGTGCTGGACAAATAAATGAGTGGGCACTTTAACAACACGCCCAACAAAAACATACAACACAATTTAAAAAGCGGTAATGTTCAGATAAGTGCGTGTGCTCCAGTGGGAATAACTGTGGAGAGGAAAGGGCCTAGACTGACACATGGGGGCCAGATGATCGGAGGTGTGTTGAGATGCAGCAGGTAGCAGCAGAGTGGGTGTCGTGAGTCACGGTGTATGCTAAGAATAGCCACATGGATGCTACTGCCAGGGATGGAAGAGCAGAATGTGTGGTCAGAAACATGGGGGCACTTTCAAGGAACACTGTAACTTTTCTGCTGGAGGGGCAGCCACTTGTTTGTTTGCTTGCATTAAAATGTTATTGCTTTGCTTGGGATGTTGCACAGTATGGCATCATCTAAATCCTTATCTAAATCTGAATTGAACTTATCCAGACCTATGGAAACACACGTGGCTTCGTTACATGCCAAATCTGTAGAGAAGCAAGCTCATTTCAAAGTAAGAATGCATATTGTTCAAGTTATGTTTTTGCAATAGAAATACTTGTAATTAAATAAAGCAGGATAGATTAATGCCATACTCTGGAACAGCACAGACATAATAACAACATCTTCATGGAGACAAGCAACTTGTCTACCCACCACCAGAAAAGTTACATTGTGTGAATTCTGTACTGGAGGCACTATAATAACCTCAATGAACCCTTCTACTTGATATTAAAAGTTGGACATTTTCTAGATAAGTGATAGCTATTAATATAAACAATTATTTGCTAAAAACTGTGCAGAAATCCTGTAGAATTCTGTCAGTGAATTTGAGGAGACTGTCAAGGAATGTGCAGAGTCACTGGAATACCATTGGTGTGGGTGCACTTCCGCTTGTAGGCAGCAGGGGGCAGAGCAGTTTTATAGCCATAGCATTGCCCAACAGTCTAGTTAGCCGTCAAGTCAGTGCCTCTCATCTGCTCTGCTACTTCCATCAGCATTAACTACACAGCAGCAAGTATGCATGTATAACCAATGCATCTTACCCATTGATAATTTCTTTGCACTCAGCCCGAATAAAATGCTCTTTGTCTGGTGTAAGGATGCAGAGAGAGTTCTTCTGGCCAGTTCTGGACTCTCCATCAATGACATCTGAGCACTGGTTCATGTTGATTGTGCCTTGGGGCAGAGTACTGGGCTGTGGGGCAGAGAAAAGAGAAACAAAATGCATCAAAAAGTACAAAGCGAAGAAGAGGCAGCAGCTTATCTGGGCACATGGTCGGACTGTCTTCGCGCACTGCCCACCCACTAGCTATTTCTGTGCCAAGCTTCACACAGCCCACGTTGATCCGGCAGGCTGTGCAAAAGGCTGCTGGTGCCGTTCATATTTGTTACGTCAAAGATTTCTTCACACGTAGAAATATTATATAATGCCTACATAGGCTTAAATAGGACTTTTTAAAGGTATTTTTATAGGGTGCAAGTAGTGATTTATATTTGACGTTTATGGCTGTCAGTCATTTTTAGAGTTGTCATAAAATATTTGTAGCAACCTCAACGGAGGGTCAGCTGCAGTTTTGAATGTGGCTTTTTTCCCCTAGAGTCAATGTGACACTGGTATAGTGCTCATATCAGGGCTGAAAAGGAAAATATTCTAGTTCAGGAATACAGTTTATTCAGTAAGCTTAACTGTGTAAAAAGAAGTGAATTTCAGTATGTTTTAGATAGTTTTCAAGTCTATGAGAAAATGTGCCTGGAAATGTTACAAATTTTAAATGATTAAAATTGACCACATGTAGTACTGCATGAAACAAAAATTTTGAGAATCTTGTGAATGATATCACACCCACATTTATTCCAAATAATAAAAAAAAAATCCACACAACTTGTGGTTAACTTGTCACAGTAGCATCAGTATCAGTACAGCTGTACAAATGCAACCTTCCACATGAATTAAGTTTAATCTTTTTTTAATTGCATTCAAAAGCATAGTATGCTTTTTAATTGCATTCAAAAGCATAGTATTTACCAGTTAAAATGCTTTTTAATTGCATTCAAAAGCATAGTA
>KN514868.1:0-17850 GCA_000787155.1 Scartelaos histophorus
CATTCATTCATTTGGTAAAGGACACAAAAAATGAAGTCTGCATTGCATTGATCAGAAAATTTAACTGATAGAGCTTTTCATTATGTTAATTTTAATTGAAATTTCATAAAAAATAGTGATCATTTATTTACGCAAATATATTTTGTTTTTATGGTCCAGCGTTTTGATTGTGCTTTATTTTCTGTCTTAATTTTGAAAGATGGGAAATAACAATTTAGAGCTGCTTTTCGTATACATGAAGCGAAGTGAACATGAAGCGCTTGTCACTTATTGTGTGATCACTAGATGGCAGTATAGCATTCTTTAATTGCATATGCATATTTCCTCTGTGGAGAGCTCAGCATTTGCAAAATAATTTTTCTGAAGTCTCTGTTTTCATCTGACCTTTGCTTTTGGAGACAAATATGTGTTTCGCAATATTTAATAACAATAACTTAATTATAACTGAAGTATTAAGTGATCCCATTTTTGTATATTTGTAGTTAATCATATTTATTTTAGCTTTCAGAAGACACTGTTTGTTTTCAAAGCCCTATTATGAAAATTGGAAAATAATAATGGTAACAGTTTATGTGAAATTGATGCCTCACTGTGGGCCTCTTCAAATTAAACCCACAACAAACAATATTGCTGCAATTTACCGTACCAAATTATAAATTCAATTTTAATCTGTTTGGCCAGAACTTGTTTAATAAAGTGTCTCTTTGACCACAGTCCCTTTTTGAGGACCTCTCTATTATAGCTCTGCTTAACACAATCCATAGCAATCCCAATGCTTATCAATATCAATTTAGTCATATTGATACAGATCAGCCTCCCCCTGGATCCGCTCTCCCTGGCATCTGTCTGACATTGCAGGCTTCTCATCAGGCTCGACCCGCTCCCCCTCACCCATATACACACACACGCACCCACGCATGCACACACATACACACACACACACACACACACACACACACACAGTACAAACACAGCAGCCCTTGACTTTGGCGTCAATAAGGCTGATCGTCTTTGTGCGAGTATCGACAGTTATCAAAAAATGTCCTTGATGTAATTTCATGCCTGTCGACGTTCTCAGGCCATATGCTGAAGATTAGCCTGCTAGCGATCCCCCACAGTGTAGAGGGCCTTGGACTCTTTATGGGAGCCTTAATAGCCCTTAGTGCATTTATATAAAGCTTCATTGGCCCAAATACAGCAGACAAGTGTCCACTGGGGGCTACCGTAGTGTGCAGATTCAAAGTGTTAAGGGAATCCCACCCATGTCCCCAGCGTGACACTGACTTTTCAGGTTAAAGTGAGTGGAGTGGGGCAGCATATGTCGAGGCTCGCCAGTCCAAGCTTTAAATGTCATAAGTGTCGCATTTGCATTTTCAGAGCTGGTCACAGAGGCCCAGTGAAACGGAGGGCAGGGAGGAGAGCAGGGAGTGGTCCGAGGAGGACACTTAATGTGGACCCATATACTCGCTTCTCTATGTTCTTTGTCATTGAGAATAACTGCAGTTAAGTTATTTTCACTCTGATATCTATCATAAAATTCAGTTTGAAACTAAATGTGAATCAAAATAATTTAAAGTTGAGAGTTTTTACACAATCACCTTTGAACGCAGCACTTACAGTGAGGACCAACAATTTTTATTCAGTTTTGTGAACAGTCAATTATGCAGGCTATATGATTGTTATACATTTTGCAATTAATTACCCTGAAAAGTTGATGTTTTGACTTAGTTTTGACTTAGTCGTTAGTCGCAGTGATGACCTGCATAATTATGCAAATATGACTCCTGAAGTGGCCAAACCAAACCAGAGGGTGGAGCTAAGGCCTAAAAAAAAGATCTTAAAATATAAGATTTTTATGTGTTTCCTTGCCAGCATACTTCAGTTATTTTTACTTGTTTGTATTGTTTGAGCTTTATCAATCTTTATTTTGAAAAATGAAAATGAAAGAATGAAGAGTGAAAAAGAAATTGCAACATCTCACACAGTTTGTATAAAAAAGTGACATAACATTTGTTGGTAAAATCACAAAATATAAAATGTTTGAAAGAAATGTTTGAATATTCTGTTTGCACTCTAAAATATTGTTGGTCTTTACTGCTTATGGCAAAAGGCTCCAGTACATGTTAAACGTGTATAGTGCAGAGTTCCCCTTACCCCGGAGTGTGCCTGTCCCCCAGATATGCTGAGTTTTGCAGAGAGTGATTTTTGTCCGCCCATGTCCTTTTGTTGGCTGAATTTAATCAGCCGTTTCCTCTCTTTTCCTCCCTTTTCCCCTCCGCTGTTGCTGATGACGGCCAGAAGCCCCTTAGCTGTTTTGTAAGCATGTGCACATCCTGATCTCTCATAATATTAGTTAAAATCAATGCGCTGCTTTTTTAATTATTGCTCATGGTACAAAGCGGGGAAGGCTCATTTAAGGGAGAATCGATATGTGAGAGCGATTGGTAGACGGTGGAGCTGTACATCAGACGGCTTGATGTGAAAATCATTGGTGCCTGTGCAGGGCTGTGATCATCCTGGTTAGCCCCCCAGCTGGCTGCAGGGCCTGGGTAATGGGTGAACCCTCCGTGAACCAGCATCCTTAGCCTCCATAACACCCCTCAGAGCGCGCGGCAACATCTCACTCCAGCCCTGAGATGCTATAGGCGGCCATAACACCTTCATACACGTAGTACAAGTACAAGGCACAAAATTCAAGTCCATTGATTATGTGTGCCTGTGATATTTCTGCTTTTATTTACCTCGCTTCTCCAACTTCTTCAGCCCATCCCCAGATCTGCTGTGCACTCTTCCTTCACATACACTTCTATTATCTGCACTATGTGTTCCCTGACCACAACAGGCCCTGATGGAGGCTTGTGCGACTCTGCTCTGTAGGTTTTAAAGAGGTTAATAACTTGGGCCTGCGGACATTATTTAAGGGTGACCAGAGGAAATGTAACGTCCTTGTTTCTGTTGCTTTAGTTTCACCCATGACCCCTTTGGATCCTCTTCCCAGCTCACATGACAAATACGTCCTTACATCCAGCATGCACTTTACTTTCACAGTCTTTCTCCTTGTCTTCACACCACTACTCTGAAGCTAGGGCCAATTCAGAGCCCCTTCATCATCTACTTGGGCCCCTCCGGCGCTAAACTGATACAAATGACGTTAATCTGCGAAAGTGTGAACGGCAGCGTTTCACGGCCGCTTACTGTTATTTGTCACCATTTCTGTCTTCAAAATGGCTCCATTTTGCACACAGATAAAAAGTTAAAGGCCCAAATAATTGTTTTCATCATTAGTCTGCTATAAGCATTCATCATGCACTTTGTATTTCCATTGGATGATTTATACAGGCTCTTCAGTGACCAATTGAACACCAATATGAGGTTATCAATCCCTATAAGCGCTGGTCCACAAGTACAAACCAGAACTGAAGAGGTGCTTTGCACATTCATTCTTTCCTAATTGGACCAAAGCGGTTTGTTTTTTCCAAAAAGTTTGATAAACCTACTGAACGTGATTTTGTTGTCCAGTAACATAAATATAATTGGTATGAAGAAGGGCGGAGCTTAAAGTTCTAAAGGCTCTTTGGACACGACTGATGCACCAAAAAAAAATTCTGAAAATGTCAATTTAAGAATAAGATGTGATTATTGTTTAATTTACATAAATCCCGTTCAGGAGTTAGTTTCAGTCTTGAAACACAACAATGAATAAGTCCCAGAGGTTTTGGCCCAAGCTCAAACTGCTTGCTTATGCAAAATACAACTTCTTTTTCCTGTATCGTTTCCCCAAAAAACAAAACAACAAACAACAACAACAAACAAGCATACAAACACACAAAAATCACTTTGTAATGTTACTAGTCCCACACTCTGGACACAATGCGAATTAAAAACAAAAATAAAATTATAATTCCTCAGACGCACCTCATATTTTCTAAAGGCACACTGTTAAAATTGCATCAGCATGAACCATTTTGACATCAGCAAAAGCCACTTGGCCATTCGCTTAAATCAAAGATTGTGTTTTTGACAAGCAATCAGTACATAAAATGTCCAATTACAAATTAATACTGGTTATACGCACTAACTCCACTCTGTGAAACACTAATGTAATGACCGTAGCTCATTTGCTGGCTCATTTTCAGATTGCCCTTATATATCATGCGCATTATTCTCATGCTTACATACACAGCACTCACAGTCATTCACTCACCCTGAAGGGCCTGAGCTTTACTGCCGGGCATCAATCATTGCTCCATAACGGCAGCTCATTTACTAATTAAAAATCTACCAAAAGAGAGCTGGATTGACTAAACGCTAAATTCTTAATCAGGAGTTTTTGACCACCAACTGCAATTTATGCTGCAGTATTAGCCATGGACAGAAGTAAATGTTTAGCCCAATTAATGTCACTCTCACTGGGTCTTGTATTAGTCAAAACATGTGCACATTCTATAGGTTTATATCTGACGCCAATAAATATTCTTTGTTTTGTCACCTGTCATGCAAACAAGCCACACATATTTCAAATGAGATGATGCCTTTGGTTATTCTCTGTGATTTATGTCAAGGTCATCAGAGTTTGTCTAAAAATAGATCTGATGCATTTGCCTACAACCTGTGCTGAGATGGCACATTGCACAGATACCATGAATCTAAATAATATGTCATGAACAGGATGCATGTAAGCCCGTCTACAATGACATTTTGCACAATCCAAACAAACATTGTACTTGCCACTGTGTCAGCCTGTAAGTGCCTGAGCTCCACACAACACACCCAATAGACCAGAGGCTGGCTGCTTTCATCCAGATTGAGACAAGTTTCCCTTTGATGGCTGAATGTAAATGTGTCATTTATACCTGTCTTGTCTTTTATCATGATAAAGCAGTTCATAGTTGGCCAAAGGGGGAGAGAGAAATGCAGGCAGGAGCTTCATTCATGGGCTGTCCTGTTTGATTCACACGCCTGTGATTCTCTATCATGCTCCTCTCAGCAGCCGTCAAGAGGCCAGTGGCGCACTGAAACAAATCTCTCATATTCAGCTTTTTGATTTCATTCTTTCTCCCTGTCGTCTCTTCTATTAGCTTATTCATTCTTCACATGTGACTGCCAGCCTGTTAAGGTCATATTAAACCAAAGCAATCCACTTTAAATGGTTATCTACGACGCGCATTAAAAAGCTCTTTGCTGCCCTTTAAATATTGTGATTGGGTTATAGGGGGTCGCTGTTTCGGAGCGCTGATCGCTCTCCCAGGAGCCTGCTTCAGAATATAAATGGAGTAATATTATAAAGGCAGGCACTCCAGAAGGACTGGGTAATGAATAGGATTCATGATCTGAGGAGGAACAGGAGGTCATGCAATGAAGTGAAATACTCTAATAACTCCAATTCAGCCCACTCAGATGATGATACATTAACTGAGGAGGGAGCCTTGTATTCTTGTTTTTTCTCTCCCCTGTGACAGGCCATATACATTTTTTACAAAGCAGTGGCCGGTGGTAATATTTGTTTAAAATTCTCATTTTAACTTGAATATCAAGACCACCTATGATGACTCTTCTCAAGAGTCAAATCAAATCTCTGCAAATCTTGTAATCTCCCAGCTATAAATGCATAACAGGCAGATTTATATTTCTCGTGCAATTTCATGATCTTCTGCAAAACGTCTCAAGAATGACCAGATCAGACAAAAGATTACATTGAGCGAAGGCCCAGATAAAACATATTAAGATTTTAGAAGTAATCCCTTGTGATTATAATTTTTCTTTTAATCTGTGAGGAAATACATTTCTCATTGTAAGCTGTATTTATTTGAGGTGGGCTGTTTTGCATGTGATCCCTCAGATCAGGTCAAATCTGGCATAAATATCTGCACCTGATGACCACTGTGTCTTTAAGTGCAACCAGCCAGGATTAACATTAAAGCTGCTTACTCATAACTTCATATCAACAGCAATGTGCCCTGGGCCTGAACTCACTGTTATAAATGAGAGAGAAAAAAGGAAGGTATTTCTCAAAATTGTATGTTTCACAGATAATATTTTATTGAGAATTAAATCTATCTTAAAAGGCCCACGACGTTGTGACTTTGGCCTGTCGAAAGTTATACCTGTGCTCGGTGCAGTCCAGACACACTGGCCCACACTGCTAAAGTGCCACTGTTATATCATGCTTTAATAGAAGTCAGTGCAGCTCCTCTGTCAGTGTCTCTTGATGGAGTGTATAGGAGTGTGGGAATGAGTCGCTTGTTGCAATCAGGTGCAGGGAAAATGGCTAATTCCACTTGTGATGACACCGGCTCGGCAAGCACAACAGTTTTCAAGCACTGATGCTGACCAGTAATGACTGAAGGAATGGATGGAGAATAGAGGAGTTCAGTGTGTATGTGGCAGACAGACAGAGAGGGGACAGAGCAGTCAGGGGAAGAGACACAAGCAAAGTATGAGAAAGAAGGAGTAAGACACAGCTGCTTCTCTACAATCACTTTTCAGCATCTACAGTCCCAGGCCAAAATGCCATTAATACAAGTGTCAGAGGAGAGAGGAGAATCAGCCACAGCCCACGGTGCTGAGTGGATCCTTTGGGGAGCGTCCTGTCCAAGTGGTCCTGTCCTTTCTTTGCTCCTTTTGTGAGGCTGCCTCTCTGTCCATCCTGCTCTTTTATTTTGTGTGGAAGATTAAATTGCACATGATCTCTAATGTGTCTGGTCCCTGTCTTGGCGTAGGGCTGCGACCCCAGCGCGCCTCAGATAATAGATACATCGCCTGTTTGTCTTGTGCAGAGACGCTCGTCCTCCACAGTCCAGTAACCCACCATTGTCACTCGCTCTCAAGCAATTAAGTCAAATGGTGGATAAAGCCTTGGTGCGTCCCTTCAATATTTATTACATCCTCTTTGTGAAAAGAGCTATTTAGTCGCGGTATCGAAAATGATCACTAATGCAATTACAACTGCATTTAGAATACACATTAAGGAAATCTTCACCCTTAGAGTGGTCCTTAATGTTGCGAATCCTGGAGATAACAGATGAAAAGTTACAAAGGACCCTATATGTGTGAAAAACTAATTGCTGCTAACCCTGTGCCATCTCCACCTAAAGTCTCTCGCACCACAGTCTCCTCTCATCTCTTATAGCTCTATAGTTTTATCTTTACTCTGTTAAGGTGTGTTTTGCTCTTTGCTTGTCCATCAACCAGCACTGGCCTCGCTCTGACATTATTTCAGCCAATTTGTGTTGGAGCTTGAAATTCAATTTACAACTCTTAAAGTAATGCTCAGAATGTTGGGGATATGACTCTGATCAAATGTAACGAAGATAAAAATAGCAGAAACAATTCAAAGAATCTAATCAACTTTGATTTAACTACAATCGAGCAATGTAAAAGAAAATAAAAGAAAATTGTCTGGCTTCTGTGTACTTCTCAACTTGACACAAAGATCATATTATAAGAAGATACTGTATATTCACTAATTGCTGTAGGTTATAACTACACTAAAAATGATTGATGAAAACATTACAGCTGATTGTGGAAAGTAATGTGAGCTCAAAAGGTCAAATCATGAGCTCCAAGCCCAGTGTTTATCATAGTTACTTCACTTTCTTTTAGATTATTTAGATTTTTTTTTTCTTTTTGGTAAATGCTAAATGGTCACATTTTTAGTTACACTTTCAGGGTACTGAAAAAATTTTGCCTTTGTCTTTTAATGATCAGTATATTTGTCTTTTTTTATCTGGGTAAAAAAGAAAAATAGATGTACAAAACTGTAAATGTCTGTGTGTCTGGGTTTATAGCCATAGGAAGGAAAAAGCCAAAAAACAAAACAAAAAAAGAGACATAGCCAAAGAACATTTTTATTTTATTTATTTATTTATTTTTAAAGTAGAAAAAAAGGTTCTCAAGATATTTCATAAAACATATACCCGTACACACAACTACTGACTACTACACTGGTCTGTGAAGTTCCATAATGATGCTTTTGGAGCAGACTGTGGGTCGGCTGATCTCTCTCTTTGTTATTATGCAGGTAGACCTCACATTTCACAGACAGTGCAACACTGCATCCTCATCATCCTCATCTTCTCAGCTGCACAGACTCCTTTATGTCTGCTCCTGGACCAACTCTCATAGACTTGGAGACTTTAGAGAGAGTAAGAGTCTGCTGACAGCCTGGAGCCAGTATTCACCATGTCCCCTGTCCTCTGTCTCTCTCCCCTTCCCTGTTTCTCTCTCTTTCTCGCCCTCTCTCCCTCTGTCCCTGTGTCTGTCTCTAATTGACTCCACAGTTTGATAACACATGCCTGTCTGATGGGAGCCGGCCTGTCTCGCTGTTGCTCAGAGGAACGTGCCTCTTCAATAGACGATCAATTAGTCTATTAAGATAACTGTGGGCATAGTGCACGTTCACCCACCGTGCCTTTAACTGCATCCAACAGGTTTTCAAACTTCAATTGTGCATTGTGTCATTTTAATTTATGGAGAAACCAAGCAGTCTGTCTACTTTTATGTATAGTACGAGTAGAAGTTAAGTCTGGAGAGAAGCCGATACCACATCAGCTTATGCGTGTGTCTCATTCACATGCAGTGTTCAACCAAATACAACACTAAAGCAGGCCTTACTTACACATTGTGATAATCAAATCAGCAGCGTCTCTCTCCCACCTACAGCAGACAGTCTTATAACATGTAAAATAATGAAAACACCTTTCTAACCCAGGCACATATACTTGACCCAGCAATCAGAAATATATATTTATATGTTTTCTGGTCATTATTACATTTTTTGCATATTACAGTTCATATGAAGATGATTCATAATACACAACCATTTGTCTTTATTTATCTATTAAACTGCTCAATTCACTATTCATTAATTAGAAATGTAAAGTCTGGGGTTGGTGAAATGTCACACTGTTATGTTGTATTGTCTGATATTGACAGATGGTCTGGTATTTTAGTTTTCTATGCTGTTAGTTTCTGAGCCGACTTCAGCCTTGGCAGGTGGTTTGAATATTTATTTATTTTTGATAATTCCACAGATTAAACCAGGGGATCTCGAAGATGCACCAGACGAATGATGATTGATGAATAATGTGCAAAATACATCTGGCATTACTTATCAAAATTAGTGAATTTCTCTTTCACTCCCAATTCTTACCATTAGAGTACATTATCCATTATTACATGTATTAATAAATTATGAATTATTATTACATGATTATACATTATTAGTATTTTCTAAAAAAATAAAAATAGAATTCATTCATGTGTAACTGTTTAGAGCAGCCCAAACTTATTCCTCACTTAACACAGTTGCATTATCCATTCACCATGATGAGTTTATCTGCATGTGTCACATTTCACAGGCCAAAGTGGAGTTACTACTAACTACTACTCTCCTAACTACAACTAGCAGCCCATCAGCGCATCAATGTCACTTCTTGATTTGCTTTTAATAATTAGATGCTGACAGTACACAAGTCTAATTTTGGCTCCAAGCGTTGCTTTAATAATCATCTGCACTGGGTCAAGACAAAGTTTACTTTATTACATGAAAATGTGGTAAAGCCTCATTAAATTGTCCTGTCGCTCTTTTTTCAAAGACCGTCTGAGTGACTGAGGAATACTAGATGGCAGGAAACTGAAAATCATTTGATTGATCATTTCATAGATAGATGTCATAGATGTCATTCACATCCACAAACCATATACATACGTTTAATAGTTTTGTTTTTTGTTTTCCTCCTCTCCTCACCTGGCCTCAGGCTCACCTGTGGTGGACTGGTCAGTCTAATTCCAGATGGAAGCCTTAAATTGCTTCACTTACTTATAATAATATGTGGAAAACCTGGCAGGACATGGACCTGGTTTTCCACCTCTGCCCATCGAGGTATATTCAGCAATTGTTTCCTTCCGTAAGCAACTTTTATGAAGGCTGGTTGAATGGCGGTAAGACAGGGTCAGAGGTCAATGTGCTGATGGATTATGGGGTTGCACAGTTCCTGGTGCTGCTGACAGCCTTTATTGGCCGAGAGGATGAACTTGTAACCCTTTATATAATTATTGTATTAAGGCCAGTGTGCCCCTGCCTGGCTGCCACTTGTCCCTGGATCAATGTGGAGATAATTTCAGAAATGAATAGTTAGCATCGACCGGGCCTTTAGTGATGGCTTATCAGGCTGCTGGACAGGTCACCCTAGATTATTGTGCCCTTGTCATTTATGGCCTCTGTCATAGAATTTGTATGTTTTTGAAGTGGTCAAAGAAAGACAATTCAATTTGCAATGGATTTTGTTCTATCTGGTTTTCCCAGTCTGTGCTACACAATAAGCAATAAATCACAGTGCGTGGTTTTATCTGTGTTTTCAGGCCGATCCTGCCCTGGTCTCTCAGGACCCCAGGGGGAGGACCACGGAGAGCAGCACTTGAACTCTGCTGAGGGATTGACCGAGCTCTGGTTCAGACACACACTGACCTTCTGCACACAGTTCGTTAGCTGGGAACTTGGTGTTTGTGTTTGGAGATGCCTCTTGTGTAAAGATAAAGAGGGACCATTGAAGTGATGTGATGTTGCATATAGCTTTTGGTAATGAAGCACATGATAGAAGAGTGACAAAGTGCTGTACTTACAGTCTGGTCTGTTTGTGTGTTTATTCTTGTTTGAGAAGCTGGGCCCCCAGTGTCATGTTTCTACTTTGCTTTGCCTTCTAAACTGTGAATGACAAGATGTATCCATCAGAAGACCATTGCTCCATTTCAATAGCTGCTCAGGGGGAATCATTCAAAGAAATGTAATTTTCTCACTATTGGTCAGTTTGACCTCTGACCTCAATCACTTGACACGGTTACTATAGAAACCACTGTGGAAAAAAAGCACAGTCAGTCAGATAGTATCATTGGGCAGCTCATCCAATACACAAAGAAAGCAGCTCGCCTTGTTGAAATCAAAAGAAGCAGGAAAACCAAGCAGTGAAAGACGGGAATAATGTGGGCAAATCAGATTCGCAGCACATCAGACATGCGGGCTTCATTACACCGAGCGCTCCCTCATTACATAATACACATAATTATATCAACACGCCGATTTGTCATAACTGTCACACGCAGTCATTTTTTTCACTAGGCTGACAGATTAATTACAGCCAATTATTTCAGAAGTGTTCACATACTAATTAGTCATACAGTTACACAGCGCTAATAGCAGACGGATCAAAGAAAACAAATGGCTATCATACATCATCTCATTTAACTAGTGTGAGGGATTCATTAGCACTGTGTCATTTCAAAGCCCTGGTACAGTGATATGATGAGGGATGATCAGGAACTAATGGAGGTGAGCCCAAGAGCATGTGCGTGTGTGTTCTGTTTGACATTAACATTTGGAAGAAAGTTAACAAACTTGATAATAGATAATGATAGAGAATGATGTGTTACACGTAACCAAACGCACCATAAAATACTTTTTGAATATATTTTCTTTTCTTTTATTCTAAAGGGCCCATATTACGTGGTTTCCTCATCACAAAAATATCTGCAGATGTTTAATTTCATTCACACATCTGCATATTTAGGCATATTTTGAGTTCTTCTCTCAGACAGAAAACACTCTGTTCCACCTTGTGATGTCATGTGGTAAGACAAGAAGTGCTCAAATGTGTTTCCATGCTCCATACAACTTCACTAGAATCATTTGAATGATTTCAGTTTTGGAATTGCCAATCTCCACTGAACAAAAAGGTAAAAAAGGAGGCTTGAAAACTACCACTTCATGACATCACAAGGTGGAACAGAGGATTTTGAGCTTTGGAGATGCAGATTAATAATATAGGGTTACTCAAAAGTGTGAATGAAACAATACTCAACTCCAGGTTTGTTTTTTAGGAGTTAACAACATTATAACATGGCTTAAAGTTCACAAGAGTCAATTTTGCATAATATAGGATGCTCAGTATGTTATTTTCCATATATCCATAAGCATGTTTAATCTGATTTTATGACTGATTGGGCTGCAATCAATGGCCGTTTTTAAAAGACAAACCTTTAAACATTGGTCATTGAACGTTTGCCTTTTCCATGCTTTTCAGGAAACACACCAAAAAACCAAAATTGCTAACTACAGAGCAACATGTGCCTATATCCACTCCGAACTTAACCCACACAGATGATCGACCCACCACTGTGTAGCCGTAAACCTTCCCTGTTTTAAAAAACAAACAAAATAACAAACATTACATCACATCTTGCCTTCCCATCATGCCTTGTTGACCTGTGCCACTTAGACTATATGCATCCATATTGCTGATCTTACTAATGAAAGCTGGACATTGATTTCTAAATTTGCCATTGTTGTGTGTTTTTACTGTAGCTGTGTCTGAAAGCTGCGGGCGAGAGTTTTTAAAGCGCCTAATCCAACTCGATATGGCAGACACACTCACTCTTCATTTAAACAAACAAAGCAGCACATAATGATCGGGCATGCCATCGTGGCCGATTGATTTGATCTGGTCCAAGGCGTTGTAGATTTATTTTCTTTTTTGCCCATATAAGAGCGTGTCATGGCCTCAGTATGCATTAGGAGGCTGCTGTGTGAGCATGTGCTGTGGCCTTATCCAAACAAATGGAGGCAGTTTGGGCCCAAGAGCCTGCAGCGCTGCCCGTCCTTTAATTGCCATTTACATACTGGAGAAATCATTAATTTCTAATTCCTTCCATTATTTGTCACCCCTCACCCCTTACTGCCCCATCAGCCTGTCAACCTCACTCTGTCTGACGCCTGTGTCAATGCCACAGCAGAGCGGTGATGTCCAAAAGGGATCCATGAACAAGTGACCACAATCAAATTAAATATAGGGTTTTAGTCACTATTCTGCTTACAAAAAAAGACTTTTCATTAGTGCATACGTTTGTTATATCACTGTAAAATGCCGTCCTAGTCATAATTCAACAGACCAAAAATCGCAAACAGTATCTAAGTGATCACAATCTATTATATAATTAATTATAACGGAGGAAGTTGCCTTAGCACATGTCGTGAAAATGTAAAATAATCTAAAAGACATATAGTTTATGATAATGCAGTTGCCGTTCTAATAAATTTCACCACTTAAGTGTTGGTCAAAGGGGAATATCGAGCTTTATGATGCAGTCCCTGAAATATCAATAGTAGTGGACGGCACAGGTTTTTTTTCACTCCACTCTTTTGTTTGGCTGTAAATGACCTGCATCAAATCCATTGACCACAAAAGCCATTAACAAAGGACACATTGGATGAGTTTCATGATTTAAACATAAAAACACTACTCTCGCACGCACAAATGAGGATGTAGGCTGCACAACAAATGATGCATGTTTACCACAATTACCCATAACATTATGACCACTTGTCTAATTTGAGTTTATTGACCAGCAAACCTAGTACCTCCACATCTCAACATGATAAGAATGAGTTTAATTTACATATCTAAATATTTCAGAAAATCAAATCACTGAAACTGAATGTGCTTGGCCCTGTTCTTCCAGTACCATAACAGGCCAGGCATATCAT
The DNA here is from genome assembly GCA_000787155.1 of Scartelaos histophorus. Classification (NCBI taxonomy): domain Eukaryota; kingdom Metazoa; phylum Chordata; class Actinopteri; order Gobiiformes; family Gobiidae; genus Scartelaos; species Scartelaos histophorus. The sequence continues at coordinate 13,538 of KN514868.1, forward strand.
TGAGGGAGCTTTTTAGATATTCCCACCTACAGCATCAAAATGTAGCCTCTTTTGTCTTAACCGCCATGGCCATTCTCATAAAAAGCTAAATTCTGGCTTGCTGCACAAACTATTGCCTACTCTAAAGCCATATTTGTCTTACTTCTAACATAAAAAAGTTAAAAAGAATGAGATAACGTTCAGTCTTTATGCAGTCTTGCTTCCACTCGTGTGTGAACATCAGATAATCAGTACGTACCAAAGGAACAGTAAATAAATGTGACAATTTATTCTGATGTATTTGTGGTCATAATGTTATGCACTCTAGTGTGGCCTGAATCAGATCGTTGGTTGCATGGAGATGTTGGGCTTGTCGCTGCCATCTAAAGCTCAAGTCTTGCAATTACCGTCTGATCATTGCCACGAGCCAGATAATAATTAGAGGCTGACAAAATTCAGTGCCAGAGAGGAGGACTATTGATTTCCCCATGTTCTCTGTCTTTGGGAGGATCAAGCAAATAAGACATGAAATTTACTGTCTTCATAAAAGTTTTACTAAATCAGGCCATTGGAAAGGCTTATCGACAGTTTTTTCATTACCATACATAGTGTTCTCTAAAGCGTTTTGGATTATTAGCAATAAAAGGTCAGCTTTCTCCTTTGTGTCTTTCATGCACCAATAAATAATGGCTCCTTTGGAATTTTCTGGGGTAATTTTAATCACCCAGTCACACATATAACCCGAGCGAGGTTATAACGGGATTACTTTCCAATTTAACATTGACAAAGACTGCCTTAAGCTGAGAAATACACATATGAAGGTGTGCAATAAGAAACTGTGCTGCAGAAAATGCTCAAGGCAAAGCAAAGGAAGAGGCACTAGTGCTTCTTATTGAGTCCATGCATCAAAATTGAGCACAAAACTTTTATTTAAATTTGGAACATTAAAGGTGCACTGTGTAACTTTTGTGCTTGTGTCTATGGATACGTCATTGCTCTGCCTGGAATGTTCCATTGTGTGACAGCTCTACCTTACATTTATTCAATTACTGCTGTTTTTATAGCTCAGAAATACCTAGAAAAACAGACATTCTGACTGTGAGCGGGGTCGCCTCTCCACAGATCTCACCTGTAACTTATGCAAATTATTGGTGCATATGAACAGAGATAAACCAATATATTAGTTTCAGTTTATTTATATATTTTTTATTTCTTTATGTTAGAGTTTTGGCTTTAACTTTCCAGCATAGGCCGATATATTGTTTTGGTCAGTCAGCTGCCTAAAAGATACACTCAAAGCTTTATATTAACACTTAACGCACAATTCGTACACTAAGTAATTCAAAGCGCTTTACAGAATAAGAAATGCATGAAAGTCATAACGAAAAATACACGTCAAAGTATAAATAATCACCATAAACTTAACATAAAAAGAAGAAAAGTGCAGAATAAAAACATTTCAGTCATGCACAGCTAAACAGAACCGACAAAATGTGGCTACACCGCTCTTTAAGCTTTATGGTAAAAGGGTTATGGGTTAATTTGTACTACATTTAATTTTCAGAATTTTGGGAAAATAATCCAAATTGTACCAACATACTGGCTTAAAAATATTGGCAGAGCTTATCAGCCAATGGTTGCTCTGCATTCTGAACATCGGACATGAAAAACATATGATAATCTTATATTTAGTGTCTTTAAGATGAGCTGTTATGTTAATATCCTGATGAAATGAGTGGCCAAACTTTTCTAAAGAGGTGATATATTCACCGGAAGAGAATGAGAATTGACACAGTGAACGCAGACAGGAGTCAAAAGGCGTTGGATTTGAGTGGGGAGAGACGTGCGGCTAAAGCCCAGGGGCTCATTTCCTCTTCACGATGGACAGACTATTAACTTTTTGATTGGCAGTGAGGCTGACGCCGCCTGTTCATCATTGAGCTCTGTCGATTCCTCAGCATCTGGAAACAGCACATAAATTCCAAGAGTATGAAGACTGCATCTCCAGCATCCTCCAAATGAGCCTCAGCATTGCAAGGTCATAAAAAACACTGGTGCGCTGGCGAAAAGTCACGGAAACGAATGACTTCTGTGGACGTGAAGATGCTGTGTTGACAGTCTTCAACAAAGCGAAGACCGTAGATTGTCTTAATGTAAAGAAAGCGCCTGAAGTGACAGCGCTGGACAAAGAACTCAAAATCAACTGGAAGTTTTCAGACTTTAGAATGTGATGATGTCTTACTGTCAGGCGGGGGAAACGCTATTTTTTTATAAATTCAATTCAATTTCTCTTTATTGTCACATGTGCATATACATATAAGATATACAGCACAGATGAAATTGCTGTCCTCTCCCACATCAGTGCAAACATTTAAAAACATTTAAAAAAGAAGAGAAAATGTGCAAACGAAAAGAAAAAAAGAAAAGTGCAAACCAAGTAAACATTAAGTAACATTCAAATATAGACAAAACAAAACATTCAAAACAGTTTTGAAAACTGTTTCAAAACAGAAACATTCAAGTATAGACAAAACAGAGATTACAGATGAAAGTGAGGAAGTGCTAATAAAACATGGTATTTTCATAGGTATTTTCATAACTAAAAGGTAAATACATAAATGTTGAATTTAATAATTTCTATTAGTCACTAGACCCAAGATCTCACTGTATTACATTATAACAAATATCAGCAATTTCCGTTTTAGTTTCCCCATCTGTATTAGCCAAAACTGACTCTTCTGAGCTTAAACTTAATCTTTAAACTTAACATGTTAAAATGCTGTTAAAATATACCTGGAGTTGTTTGAGTAATCCTGGTTTTTTTAATCTCTAAAACTCAAAATGCTCTTGTGATGCAGGTAATGGTAGTTTTCAGGTTCACAGTAACAGTCCTTTTATCTTTTGTTCAGAGTTGCGCAATTCCAGGCCTGAAATCATCCAAATGATTCTAGTGATGCTGCTCCTTGTGTTAACGACAGCACTTCCTGTATTGCCACATGACACGACAAGGTGCAAGTGAATTCTGAGCTCTGCCTAAATATGCACGATTGTATTTAACATATGTGAATAAATCAAAATGAAACTCCACATATGGATTTGAAACAGCATTTTAACATAGGCAAGAAAATAAATATTAATGGCTTATAAAATGTGGTGATGCAATGAAACACAACTTACTTACTTAAAACGAACGGCGACGCTTACAGTAGAATATTTAAGCGATCGAACTTTCCAACTTTATCCCAGTCTTTAATTACTTGTTAGTGTTTTATAGGGAAGAAATATGGGCGCCCGGGTTTATGGTAGGGCCAGTGTAAAAAGGGCTGACCTGTTTTATCTTGCCCTTACACACGCATCAGTGTAATGATGACAAAACGGGATGTTAACTAATGATTAGTAGAAATGGTTGCAGTTAATTAGTTGGTCCTTCGTTTATCGTTCCATTTGCACATTTTGGGGAGGAATCGTTATTAATTAGGGCCATCATGCCGAAAGGGGTGAGGTGGAAACCCTACAGCCAAGTTAATCAGCCCGCAATGAGAGCTCCATTATCCTGCCCCATCCCGTTGGCCTGTGATCTATTAGTATTATCTAAAAGCTGCACCACGATCAGCGGCATGGAGCAAAAAAATCAAAGAGCTATAAACTGGACAGGAGCTTTGATTGGCCCACTTCTTGGGTCACTGGTTAAAGCACATGATATTGTGTGGCAGTTTGTGTCAAGGCATGAATTACTGGAGATTGCTATCAAATCTAAGCGTGTGGCATTTGGCCTTTTTGGAGACGCTTTTGGGCCGATGCGAGATGCCTTAAATTAAATGGAGGTTGACCGTGAATAGCCAAGTTAAAGGTGAACGGTGAACTTTTTTGTTTGCTTTGTTTGCCACAATACAGATTAAACCTTTTGAATAACAGAAACATGTGTAATGAGTAAATGCAAAATGGATGTGTTTAATGTCATATCATGGAACATCCCAGTCAATGCAATAACATCCCCATAGAGACAAGTAAGTAGCGGACCCAGAAAAGCTGAGCAATGCACCTTTAAAGATTAAAATAATGAGTATTAATTAATAAGTACATTTACTGTAAGTCATATATCATTAACCATCATTTGCACTTCATTTGTAAGATCTTGATAACTCTTAATCTTCAAATTAGAGATTCCAAAGCTGAAACTTGAACAGTGGCCAAAGCTCTAATGTCTATATTTGTGTTTAATATTTTTTTTAACAGAGGAAAAGTTAAAATATATGATGACGATTCAAAAGGAGTTGTCAAAAGTTCTTCTCCAAAGCTGTCATGAAGTTTTTACATTAAAACTTTTACTTTTG
>KN514868.1:17875-29760 GCA_000787155.1 Scartelaos histophorus
TCAGCAGATCGCTGAAAATTGTCCAGATGATTCTAATCGAGCTGTGTGGATCTTAAAAACACAGTAGAGCTTTTCCTGCATTACCATATGACATCACAAGGTGGAACAGAGTGGAATTCAGCCAAAACAAATTCCTTAAACTGTACATAATCTATTTTTTTTGCAGTAGAAACATATTTTCATCATTGGTTAACTGCTTTACCCTCTGTCCAACAGGGCTTTAAATGAACGTGACATTGCTCCATCAGACTCTTCATCCTAAAACACTTTCAGACTTGTCCATTTCTAAGTGTGCAGTGTTGCAGATATATGAAAGAATGCAAATGCAGCCCACTATGAGCTGATTATGCTTTAGCACCATGAAATACCGAGCACATTCATTACAAATAACTAGGGACTGGGCACCAAGGCGTAAAGAAGGAAATCAATGCATTTACTAAGCTTATTTCATGTAAATGAGCAGAGGCAAAGTGATATGGTTAGGACAAGGTTACAGAAAGAACAAACGGAGGGAACAGAGGAGAGGTCCAGTGTCCCTGAAACAAATCGATGCAATAAACTTGAGAAATGATTTAGATAAAGCTGATATGAACATTGAAATAAACAAATAACCTTAAAGGAAATCAATCATATAATTTAAAGAGTAAACGGCTTGAACTGGGGTGATCTCCCTCAAGAATTAACCAAATGGAGGATTTTTAATTTCATCATTGATATTATGCCAGACTTGGGAGATTTTGCAGATGGTTGCAACCAGGAGGAGGGGAGGAAAAATCAATTGAGTCTAGTTCTGCGGTCTTAAGAGATGTTAGATATTTACAGCATTGGAGGTATATGGACCCTTGTATAAATTTACATTTTAAGAGATAAAAGACCTCTGTATTTTATCTTGTTATTGATAATAGAAACTGTCGGGTCTTATCCTGTCCCATCTCGGAGAAGCCTGGCTGTCGTTCCGGCTCTGTATACGGCTTGATGCAGAGGCGATGTGCATGATAGTGAGAAGACAGAGCAGTGGTCCGAGGCAATTTCAACCCTTTATTTTCTTGATACACAAAAGGCATTGGCTTTGTGCGCGCTTGTATATGTGCTTTTTCTTTTTCTTCTTTCTATCCGCCTCCAATCCTGCGCCCATGTCAAGCCAATCCAGGTTGCATAATTGCATCAGAGGGGCCTGAAAAAACTATAGGGCTTCGCAATTTAAGGCCAAAGGATGAGAAGAAGAAGAAGAAGAGAGTTAGGTATGGCGGCGAGGAAAGGAGACGTAGACAGGTTCATTTGCGCTACAAACCAGGACAGAGAGGTTAAGACGTAGTGACAAGAGACAAAGTAAATGTATATGTAAATGCAAGAGGTTGTTATCACTCCTAAAACACTCCTATGCACCCACTGAGGGCTAAATTATATTTCGGGGCCCACATAAAATCCAATAGTCCCAACTGTGACCTGCTGCTATGTAAATGGTTTAGGTAATTCTCTAAAACAGTGCACTGGTGGCCGGACGGAGGGAGCAATGAACAACAAAGTGTTTACATGATTTGAATGATTTAGGACTACTTGCAGCCATCACTTTAATAGACTCTAGTGTGCTGGCACAGACTTCCAGGTTAGTGCTCGCTTCCACTGCCTGTTCACAAGTTGCTTTTCTGCTTACACAATACAAGAGGGAATAGGAAAAGGTGTTGTGTTCTTTGTGAATTTGGTTATCTGTATATAGTAGGTAATAAAACAGGCAACTGAAAAATCATTAAACAAAAACATCACCTATATTATGATGGTAATTAAATAGTTTGTGCCATTAGTTTTGATGTGGACACATATACTATCTGAATATTAAGCAGTAATGCTGTGTAATTTTAGAGGACCGGTATCATTAAATTACCATAGCAGAGGAAATCTATCCCAATGGAGGAAATCTATCCCATGTATCAGTGAGATAAGAAAAATACACTATGATAATCTTCCAGATTCAGTGATAGAAAAAAATCTTAATTTAAGTTTAGATAATGTCAACTTGAGTGTTTTTTTTTTTCTTAATTTCTGATATATTCTCTCCCTGGCCATAGCAAAATGTGTGAAAAGTCCAAGTGATATGTCCTCATAACTCAGATCTGTTTGTTTCAGCTTCAGCTTGCAGATTTGTCATAAATATTGTTTTGACATTTTAGTGAGCTGACTGTTTATCGCTATCATAAAAAAGAATGTGTTTTTCCTCACCACATTTATTATGTAATTTCATGTGTTCATGTATTCATCATATATGTTAAAAGCAGGTAAACCCTGTGTAATGTGACACTCAGAGCCTATAGCATTAGTAGCTGTAGCTCATTTGGTTTGCCCCCTGCACAGCCTCTCTCTTTCCCCTCCGATTGCCTGCTGTTAAAAGAGGTGTATCCAGCCTACCCTTGTCCACTTTAATTTTTAATTACCATCTTCCGCTCACCTTTGTTATAGTCATGACACACTGGCGTTAAGCCTTGTATAGCAGAAAAGGGGGGAGGGGAGGGCTTGTTCTACCAAAGAGTGGCTAGATTCACTTCTCTAATTATGCAGCAGACATGCTCGGGGCTGAACTGTGGCGCAGACATGCTGCCTCTGACATGGGATCAGGGCCCCGGGGTGGGTGCGGGGGCCGCTGTGTAAAACACGGCTTTGAGATGGACGGGTCAGAGAAAAAGACATACAAAGTCTGTCAATTCAAAAACAAAGGGCATTTCATTTACCTTCTAATATGTGCACACTCAGCAGTTTGTGTGAGCTTTCCTGTTTAATAATATTCAGCCTTTTTTCTTTTAAATGTGTGAAAATCCTGATGAAGCTTTTAGCAGGATTCAGGTCCAGACTAGAATAAGTTTCCTCCTCATAAAGAATTGTTATTCAAATAATGTATAAAATAGAGGTTACTATAGCTGACATCATTTACCATGAATATGCAGAAGGCTTGTTTGGACGCGCATTAATGAATACATCTTTGTTAGCATGTATAATTGATATGAATTGATCCTTGTCTTGCTCCATAAACCTTTCCTCTTGGTTAGTTTGCATACGTGTAGTTTGGTCAGGACAGCGAGGGGGGGCAGGGGGGGCAGGGGGCTGTTGCCAGCCCATTACTGCCAGTCAGTTTGATGGAGGCGGTAATAGATGGTCAGCTGTTTTCAGAGTGGCCACTAAAGCTTTGTTAATTGTCATAAGAAGTTCAAATTGATTATAGAGGTGCATTAGGGCATACAGGGGATTGATCATTTTGTCCTAAAAAGTCTGTAATGAATGAGTTGCTGTAACACTTTATTTATTGAATTCATTAATGGAAGCGATGTCAGTGACTGTGGATGAGGCGCAGGCAGAAACAGCACATGCAGTTATACACAATACACATGACTGCACTAAAAACATGCAAATAACCATTTCTTATTCTTTGATGAATGGAGGTTTTTATTCACTATTGTATGTTGTATGTTTTAGGATGATGAAAGAGGCTTGGAGGAAATCTACAGTAATGCAGAAGCATGCAGACTTTCACTGACCCACATAGTGAAGCCAGTGTCACATTAAGAGGTAACCACTCTGCTCTTCATTACTCTGTGAGAATTGTACAGTTTCTACTGTATACTGCATTTGTATAGCATAAAATAGCACGTTTCATATGCATGTGTTTGCAGACTGGATAATACAGCAGGTGTAATAAATAGTGAGCACAAACATGAGCATAGACCACATACTCTGCAGCATACACACAGCCTAACCAGCAGTAGCACTCAGAGCAGCTTATGCCATTAACAAGATTACATCCAAAACCATAAAGGGACGTTGTAACAGCATAAACATAAGCTTGTTGACATGGCTGTGACTAGATAATAGCCACAGGAAAGCACTGGTTTAACCTCTTAGTCAAAGGAGACAATGATCTACTTTGAAATCACTGATCCCACTGTTCACGCTTAGACAGGTTTAACATCTGTAACAAAAGCGTAGAAAATCAAATGATATCACACACATCCAGCCGACTCCATTTTATCCATGTTCTGCAAAAACGATTTTTACAGTTTCATTGTAAAATTGAAACACCTGGTGAACACAGTCTTTTTCCAGGCATTTCAATTCATATGTATTTTAACAATGCACACCTCAAATCTAGTAAAACAATCACTTGTTAAGGTGATTTTTAATACACATTTCAAAGTGTGTATGAACTGATAATACAACTGCACTGTTTAACTTCAAGGGTAAGTACTTTACTTCACAGATATACTTGGTCTCTTAACTGACTTCTTCTGTTTAGAGCTCTCTTCATCCGTATTGGTTAACAGATTTTTAAATATCCAACATCATTCTGATCAAAAGTAAATTTATTATTGGCCATTGTATTGCTAACTACTGCCAGCAAAGCTTTTAAACTCTTTGGTTGGAGAAATAACTCAATTAAAACATTATAGGGGTGATTCGATAACATTTCACTTCAATAAATAAAGTTTTTGTTTTTGGCTAAAGTGATTACACATTTTCAAAATGGACTCCCCTAAGGGACATAAAGAATTATTTGGCCAGCTTAAAGTATTCATGTTAGTGACACATTTAAAACGGGGTATTCTGAGAGGTTTAATCATCTCACCGTGACCATTATCTATATTCAAGCAATACACATACAATTGTTGATTATTTTAGGGTAAAGAGTCTTATTTGAGTGATTCTCTTTACAGTTTATTATGCAATACAATCAAATCAGCTATGTAATGTTACGCAGTTGACCCTAACTGTCTATTGCAGTGACTATTTTTCACGTGTGTTTGTTGATATTAAAATAATTTACATTTCAGATAATGCAAGAAAATTGACGTTTCTTGCTTCAAAACCTTATAAAACAATCACGACAAAATCTCAACAATGTCAACTGCGTAACACTGGTGTAATGGAGTTTATGGAAATCGTTACCCAGTTGACGTTTTACCCAGATGATCTTTATTTTTTGATAATTTTATAGTCTTACAAATGATTTTTTATTAGTATACACCTTTATCAATTAGACTTTAAAGCCGGGCCTCCTGACCTGCCTCCACTTGCTCTTCCGGACACACCGCACCATAATAACTCTTTTTCAGCCATGTCCTACAATCCTATTTGTATGCCCATGCGTTTCCTCCTTCCACAGCCCCATGCTCGGATGCTCTATTAATCTTTCTATATGAACAGTTACTGGCGTTGATGAAATTGGGCCCAATGAGGCGAACCTCCCGTGGCCCAGGATAGGCCCCATTCATCTTGATTTGATCGGCGCGCTGACACCGGAGCACCGCGATGACAGAGGTTAAGTCAGTGAGTGGCCGTGTGGCTTCTTGTTTGCTCTTTCAACTCACCACCTCTAACCGGCCCGTGGAGAGGCGCGGCGGGACCCATGTCGATTTTGTGGGGGCACAAACTGGAACATCCGATAACTCCCACACAGATGATTTCGCCCCCTGTCACCGACCGCCACACCTCAAACAAATATATACAACGTAGCCTGATAGTGTGTGACTTCAGCAGATTACGGCGAGATGGAGACTCACTGACAAGCGCCGCCGCCGTTCCACCGCCAATTTCACACTGTCATTTTGGGATTATTTCATTACCCGCCACGAGCCCTGACTGAAAACCATTTTGGACATAAGGGGAAAAGTGGAGTTGTAAAGTGAGAGGTGGCAGTAATTGATAAAAACTTATTATTGAATAACTTTTAAAGCGAGTAGCGAGTGTCAAAAGTGTGTGAAACATACTATGAGTCGTAAGAAGGACTTTCTAGTATGAGATAAATGTAGACTTTTATAGAACCTGCCTCATAAACTTTGATTGCGTCGCTTTACTAACTCCTATTGGAAGCAGAACGTAGTGTTTTCATGATACTATCACAAACTTGATACTAGGAATAGAGCCAATACCTTGATAATCATTCAAAACGCTTCAATCACAACAGAATATGATTTTCAACATTAAATAATTAAACTTTCTTGCCCTCATTTGTCAAGGTAGTAGTTGTTAATGTGGTCTTATACTTGTTCATGATCATTCTAATAATTACTCTGGTCATTTCCACCCTGTAAATGTGATTTTTTAAGTATTGATACCTGCTCAAATGAGTATTTAGCTTCAATACAAGTTTTAGTATTGATTTGTATCTGATTTTTGATACTTTTGACAACCCTAACAGAACATTTTCAATAAATCATGCAAATTGCAAATGCAAATCTTTCATTTTAAGGTACATATTGAGTCAGTGATCTTGGCGAACATTCCCTGTTTTGTTATTTGCCCTTTAGTGAACCTGTTAGTGGCAGCTGATACACAAACCACATCATTCCTTCCCAGACCCAAACCCAAACCCATTGCATTGTGTATCTACTAGACTGTCTTCCTTGGACTGGAAGGCTTGTCATGTGGCTCAGTTGTTTATTTGTGATCTGCTATCCATGTTTAAGTCATTAGCCTTGTAGCAGGAGCCAGGCCTGGTGATACCAAATTGTCTGTTTCCATGCTCCATCAGAGGCAGAGACAAGCCATCCAAGCAGACCTACAGCGTGTCTATGATGTCAGTACACACCAGCGCAGGCTTGTAGCACTCTGCCTGCAGCACCTCTCAGCTCACAGAGGTGCGGCTTATGTTACACTCTGATTCCAGGCAGACGGTCCCAGACAGGAAGTATCGCCACATTAGTACCATTAGATTAATTAACAATGTTTAATTTCTAAAATGGAACAGTGGACGGAGACATGACTCACTGGTTGCTATTTCCGTGCTATATTTAAATTTATAAAAGGATAGGTTTTAGTGCAATGTGATCCTAAGCTCATTTTGAGTGCATGCGACAATCTGGCTCATTATAAAAACTGCTAATGCAATGAGGTGCTTGAATGATTGCGCTGGAAGGAACACAAAGGCTGGAGATTACAGATAATCTGCAGAATCATGCGTGTTGACATACAAAGCGTTTTTATTCCTGCTTTGTGCAGACATAATCGCCCCATCGCGTCGTCATACAAAGCCAATGTTAAGAAGCATTGGTTATGCTTCTCAATTCATCCTTTTTACTAAACCACAATTGTTAATTGTTCCATTGCTATCATTCTGTTTTCCTGTTTTCAATAGCGGTGAATCACACCAGTAAGAGCTGTTGGCTGCAGATGCTGCCTTGTTAAATGCCAGAACACACACAAACACATCTGTGACAATATGGGTATACATGGACTACTGGTATATTGTTAGCTCGCAGTCGGGGAGGTGTACAGTAAACCGCTTAGACGGAGAGATTTAACAGCCTGTACGGCCGCACAGCTCCAAGTCAGCAGGGGGTACGACACCGCGAGTGGAGTCTCATTTGTAAGAGTTATCAAAAGTGTTCACATGAGAACATTTATTAGGATCTCTCAGCACTAAACCTTTGTTGTAAAGACGTTTTTTGTGAATATTGTCTTTAAAACATTTTAGGGCACATGCTAAAAATGCTTAATTTGTATTCATAGTTTGATTTGACGTCTGTCTAAGTCGAAGGAACTGGCTACTTTTGTTTACACAAAAATACAGTAAGAACATATTTTGCTTGTGTTTAACTCTGAATGAAATTAAACTTATACTAACAGAGAGATGCTTGTAAGCAAACTGTGAACATTGTTTTAGGAAGGATTTGTTTAGAATTTTACTCTTTTTGAATATTTCTTGTTCAAAAGTGTTGGTGCATGGTGGAGCACTTTGGATGACCCTCTGATGATGTCTGTCCATTCTGACTCATTTGATAATGGTTTTGTTCTTCTCAGGAGTTGCAGCCTGCCCCTGAAACTATGTACCATGGCTGGTTAGTTGTAAGGTTGAGGCTTAGTTGGACATCACATTCACACAGTGGAAATATATAGTCACCACTTGGCCCATACAGTACATTTCTGTATTCTGTATTTCTTTGGGTGGGTGGCTCAAGCTAAAAAAAAAAAAAGCTAAAGACTAACGGACATGCAGACTCCAGTCAGTATCCAACACTTTAATCTAATATGTTGGCCTTAGACTTATCATTAGCATTTCTACAATTCTATTATCACTACTATTGCCTTTTTGCTCATTTCCACATTTTAAGCTGTTAGTACGGCAGTGACACATTGCATCTGTAAGGCAATTATTTCCCTGTTGGTGTGTGTGCCATGAAGTGACACAGGGCCAGAACATGCTTTGGTAAGAGCGCTGTGTTGGGGAAACCTGGCCCTCTGAGGTTTGTTGTTCTGACTGCACTGGGCCAGATGGGGATAATGGAATGTCATTCTGTCAGCTCCTGGGCTGATTAGGGAGTGTTTGTTATTTATTGATTGTCTTTCATGGTGAATTATCTATGCACAGGTCAGTGCCAGCGTTTTATTCCTGCAGCTCTGATGGCTGGCTATTCCCATCCTCACACAAAATCAATGCGTACAAATAAAATGGAATTTAGAAAAAATAGGGGGAAATTAGCAAACATCTCGGCCCGGCTGGTGTCATGCATATGTTAGCGGTGATTGCACGCAGCTTGACATGAGCCCTGCATTTCCATGAAAGTGCATTCTGGCCAAGTATTCACTTTTAACGCTCATGTTTTAGCAGTCATGTCTCATTATTGTCTTGCTTTGTCTTGTGTACCTGGAACTTCTAATTCCTGAAATAGTATAAGCAAGAAAGGGTGAAGTGTTCAAATTTGGTCAGATTTTGAGAATAGACTTAATTCTCGTCAACACTGAATGTCAGTGTCAAGCCGAATGCTTCTAGGCTGACTGTCCTAATCATTTGTGGCATAAGACCCATGGAGATTGAGATATTGTCTGCTTTTAGGCGAGAGGGAGTTTTTTTTGTGTGTTTTGTTTCAGATGAATCTTTTCAAGGACTCTAGAAGTCACAGCACCTTAACTTGCAGAATGACCACATGTTATTGCCCCGCGGCCACAATCTACTGCCCCAGTCTTCATTTATTTAGTTCATTTCTCATTGAGAGACTACTATTTATGGGGCTGGAGAGTCAACACCTGTCAGGCAGCCTCTCTCTCCTCACAGCCTTTCTCTGCTCCGCCTGCCGTCCTGTGTTGTCACTGATGTTTGTGTGCTTGAGATGGATGCAGCTCTCTTTATTAGATAGCATCAGTCTTTTGTCAGAGCAGTAGAATTGCACAGTGGTGGCTGTCTGCGCTGCGCTCGGGGTTTTACTTTAGCCCTGCGTGGCTGATGGCTCACAGGCTTTTTGTTTAACCTGGCGCTAGTGTGATGGGGCCCACTTGGTCTCGTCATCCCGAGCATAAAAGGCGTCTGCGTCGGGCCTTCTTCTCACCAAACGGCTGTCTGAGCCACATTGACTTTCTGTCAACGCCTACACGCTTATTGTTTGTGAGTTTGATTAAAAAAGGGAAAAAAAGGAAGACCAAAATGCAATTACTCAAGTTGGAGGAAACTGAATGCAGACCTCATAGCGATAATCACAGACTAATGTGACATTCCTCCATCACCACAGCAACCAGAGAAAAGACTCGGCCACAGAAAGTCTTCATAAGAGCAAAATGTGTACATTTCACTAAAGTCTTTTTCTTTAGAGAAGTGAAATGCTTTGTGGTGCAGTAACCGATTTTTATGAAGCATCCCAGCTGCATCTGTTGCACTTTGCATCTATTAAACTAGCTTCAACTATGTTTCTAAGTGTGCATCTGGACAGTAAAAGGACTGCAACTTGCTAAGTGCCCAACACGCTACGCTAAAGGAAAGTCACCTATTTGCATTACAGGAAAATACCAAAGAAAAAAGTGTTATTTAGACACGCATTCCCATCCACACAGTTAATGCGGGTGGTATATCTGTGCGTGGTGCGTCTCTTAATTCAGCCGACTAAACAGCTTCCAGATGTACCAGCTTCCTGTTGGCCCCGCCCAGTCCAGATGCCAGCTCTGCCAGCAGATCGGCCTCAAATTGGGCACATTTGAACAATCATTTAGTTGCCATCCTCCAGTCGGAACTTTTATGAATAAAGCCTTTTTATCTGTGTATCTTTGATTGGGGCGGCTGCGGGGCATAATGGGTAAGTCATGTCAGACAGTAGAGGATGCTGGTCGGTGATCACATAGCGGGGAGGGAGGTGTTGTTTTTAATGTGTGTACAGTGGAAGGAAACCGGTGATAGAAGAGAAAGGACATCCTCTGTTATAAGTGTTTCCAGGTTATACACCCTCTGTCTTTGGTTCAGCATGTTGCCCTTAGCCACAAAGTCCACAATCTTCTACAATCCTTGGATGCTTTAAATCAGCCGTACACTGTTGTCTATTATCTCCGACTTAAGGTTTCTAATTATATTTCTGGTGGTTTGGTAAATACGTCCATTGGATAAAATAGAGATGTTAGCGTGGATGTGGGTTTTCCATAATCCTACCTTTAGCTCATTATGTGGTCGTTCGGTCTGGTTATGAGACAGTAAACTTTGATCTACGTGAAACTCACTTCTAAATAAATTCACCAATATGGCAACAGTGTCTCTGTAAAAAAACTTTTACTAAATTCCTCTATTGTAGATAAAAGTTTGGACTTGTCAAGATTAAATACATTGAATACTGAAATAGTTGTTTTTGTGTCTGGTATGTGTATTAGTAGTTCATCACCATCTAGTTGAGAGTAAATAAATAATGCAGCACAATGCAACTTTGAGTTCCCCAAAACACTGTTTAGATTGATGCTTTGTTGTTCTCGCTGTCGAACGCACATAAATGACTTTTTTCACCCCATACTTTGTGAAACCAACAATCAAACTTGAGAAGTACATGTTAAAATATATATTACACTTTGTTTATATGAAAAAGTTTCAACAGTTGGTGTGCATATGTTTTGTGTTGTCATCTTTTACCCACAAATTAGCTTGTCACTGCAAATTACCATGTGCCATCCTTTATTCAAGTGATTCTCCTGCTTTTCAAATGCTAAGTAACCCTGACACCCAAACTGATCCGTATGACTTCTGTCAAAATGCTCTATGGGCTTATTTACGTCACATCAGAGCCCAGGCAAGCCGAAAAATGAGATGAATGTTTTTATCTCTTCAGCGTTGGATGGCAGTGACTCGGGTCAGATCCTGATTCTCATTTTAAATATGGCCGCCCTGAGCCCGAGCGGCGACTGAGCGTCACTTTCCATTTTGGCCTGCTGTGAGACGCTGACATGCTCAAAGACATATAGGATTCCATTATTTTCACTCATATGAGGGTGCCACACTCGATTCTAGCAAAGCTGTCAATGCAAACCTGGAGCCCCTCCCCACAGCCCTACACCAGGACACTGGAGTTTTCTCTTGTGCTTATTTGTGCTTTACAAATGACTTATCTTTTGCTCAATCACAAATCACATTAGGGGGGTATGTGGACTTTAATGGTCAGCACTGCTCCTACACAGCCAGAATGTTCTGTGTTTGGCCCGTCATGTTAAGAGTTTGCACTTTCTCATTATGTCGACCCTTGAAATTATCATAATTTGTATTTTGTTAATTAGTCTGGAGTATAAATAGTCTAAAACACATGGTAATACATTTATATCTTATAACAATAACACATTCAGATTTTCATTAAATATACAATTTATATGTAAATTTTCTATTTCTACGAGCTTTCTGTCTCTTTATTCCAACCTTTATTTGGTTAAAAATATCTTAAAAATCATTGTACAATAGAAATAATAATTTGACTAGTCAATTAACTGAAAAAATAATCACTACCTTGTCGAAAAAATAATCATAAGTTAGTTGCATCTGTACACAACTGAGTCATGAGATCACACAGACGCACACACACACGCACGCACACACACACACACACACACACACACACACACACACACACACACACACACACACACACACACACACAGACACACGCACACAC
>KN514868.1:36915-51325 GCA_000787155.1 Scartelaos histophorus
AACAGTGGGAAAACAGAGAAACCTCAGGGGGAACCGATCTATCCATATCTATAGTCATTAAGATGTTATTCAGTGTGATGCATGTTTGAGTGTCAAGAAAAGCAGTACTAGTTTATTTAGCTAATGCATTGGTATAGCAAAAGAAAATGAATTTCTGTCAACTATCGGATGTTTTAAAGTAAAGACATTTGGCCACTTATTCAACCATCTTTAACATTTGAACTTGAATTGAATTTTCTTTTGCTACCTGACGACTGAGAGATTAGGCAGATGACATGGTATAGTTTGCTTGCTGCGTTTAGACCGAGGCATCAAAGCATCAAGTTTACATGCAAACTGGAAGCGGGTCTAGGGTGTGACACGGCCAATTAGGGACAACTGTCCAGTACTGTCCAGTGATGTGGCAATGTTATTATCTGAAGAAAGAGAAGAAAAAGAAAGGCCTGGGAGTCAAAAACACCAGGACAAGAAATCTACACCTTGTCATTAGCGGAGTATAAATATATACACACCGCAACCACCGAGCCAATTGGCCAGATTAAACCAGGACTAAACCAGGACTGAACCGAGACTAAACCAGGACTGAACCAGGACTGAACCAGGACTGAACAAGGATTAAACCAGGACCGAACCAGGACTAAATCAGGCCCGAACCAGGAATGAACCATGTCTAAACCAGGACTAAACCAGACTGGACTATTACTAAACCAGGACATAACCAGGTCTAAACCAGGACTAGACCAGTGCCATTAGCGTGTCATTAGCAGTGTATAAATACACACTGCAGCCGCTGAATAGATCACAAGAACTACACCAGGACAGGACCCGGTCTAAACCAGGACTGAACCAGTGCCATTAGCCTGTCATTAGTGGAGTATAAATATATACACACCATAGTTGCTGAGCCAAACACCTGAACTGATGGTTTTATGTACTAAAAACACTTAAGTCACTCTCTCAACCCGGTCTGCCATCATTCTGGAAAAAGATCAGAAAAATGTCAGCGTCAAAACTCAAATGCAAAGGTGTCCAAATAGAAGCGTAAAATGCACTGAATGTCTGAACACAGCGGCAAGTAGAGAACTCAGAAACAAATGGTGAGACTTTTTACGCTGTACTACTTGCTTCCATGGAGAGATTCTTGCTTTACCTGGATTGTTCCTGGATTGTAAAGCATTAAACTTGTCTATATCCAAGAAGACAAACCAAGTCAAGTGGCAAGTCAAATCTGTGGAGAGGCAAGCCCACTCACAGGAAGAATGCATGTATTTCAATGTATGTTTTTGCAATAAAATTAAATATATGTGAGAGGGATCAGTTTAATGCCATATTGCATCTCCTTGGAGACAAGCAAGTAACGCATCCTCGGCGCATCCTCCAAATGTTCCATAGTAAAAAACAAGCTAGCAACCATCTCCTCCAAAGTGTCACATATTTTTTGTTTCAGTTTTATTATCCACCTCAGCATAAAAGTGTTTCTAAATAACTGAATATAACATAATCTGGAACCTTCGAACATTCTATACTGCATTTCCTAATCCAGTATTTTCCCCAAACTCTTTTCCTTCTCAGTGATCCTTACTCACAGCCCATGTCCCTCGTCACCTACACCACCCAGCCTCACACCTCTCTGCACCCCTGGGAGCCCTGCACTCCCCCTCCTCACCTGCCTGTCAAAGCATTTGTGAAATCCTATTTTCCTTTAATAAAGTATAGTTGTGTCCTGCAGATGTATGCTTGGATAACATGTCATAGTGTGTCTTTGTTGAGAATGGCGCCCTGCTGATGTTTCTCGGCAGTAAGAAAATTGCCTTATTGAAACACGTTGCTTGGAGTGACTCTAATGCCATTCTGAACTGTGGGCCAGCATTATGCACATGACATATTCAGGAGCTGGGACTGGGAAAAACTATGAATATAAAGTAATCACTGAAGGCACCTACATGTTTCTCTACCATGATAGCTTTGCGTTTCCCTTAACCTTTGTCAAAAATGATGATTTCATGATTTTACACAAAGGATTTGGGTTTAAGCCTGCAGTCTGGATAACAAACTACTTCTTTGTATTTAGAAATGTTGGAAAATGTTGGAGATATTGCTATATGTCAGATTTAAGGCTGAATTAAAAATATTGAAAACAAACATGTCCATTGGTTCATAGGGTAGATGCAAGTGCAATATAATATAGTTATATAATAATAGAATAAACCAGATTCATGCATTCCGTATTGTATATTGTGTACTAAACTATATGTGTGTGTGTATATATATGTATACACACGCATATAGTTATTTTTTTATATACATATTTTTTAATCTGAATCGTAATTAGATATATTGATTGTAATCTGCATTGTATTTTAGCTTTTGCCTACACAGCCCTGTCTGTGTTGAGCAGCCTTAACTGCAGCTGGAATGATCAAAATTTAAAAAGAGATCATTACAGAGAGTCTGTTTACAAATCAATATATTCCTAATTATTAGAAATAGCCACTTTCAGAAATTGATCTCATGTGCATAGGACTGAAAACGATGCTTTTGCGTCGCATTCAAACACACTTTAGTTTAATGGCCCAGCCGTCTGCGTGTTTGTGTGTGTGTTTGTGTGCAGAGGGAGACAATGTTCTGGGGAGCTGTGTAAACAGAAATACTAAGCTACCCCCAGAGTGCACTTTCCTGTGAAGTTAAGAGCCGGCTACACATGTTTATTACAATTTCAAACAAAATGCAAATGCCATTAAACAAATGGCGCTGGGGCAAATTAGCCAGGAATTTAATATTCGCCAAGTCTATGATATAAGACATCTTGTTACGAGACAGTGGTCTGAAGTGAGCTCATCCTTTCATCCAGCAGGCTCTCTTGAGGATATTTGTAATTAGCACCATTTGCCTAATACTTCAGGTTAATTAGAATATTTAATTGAATAGCTCTAATCTTCGGAGATGACTATATTATAATCAAATTAGCACCACCACTAGGCTGGCTATTGAACGTGGCAGACTGCCTGGCTCCTGGTCTCTCATCTCCTCCATCTCCATAGAGCATTCTCACATACTTAATGGTCCATTTGAACTATGCTATCAACATTTGATTATTCCTGAACAACAAAGCCAGGCAGCCACAACCAGTAGGCATAAAAAACAAGGAAGAGATGATAAAGAAAAGGCGCTATGGCTCCCATATGGCTGGTTTTGGGGATAGTGTTCACGGTGAAGCCAGTCTTACTATCTCCCATTCGACCCTCTTCTACCGTTTCCAAGTGTTTGCCAAGATAAGCAGATGAGGAGACATATGCTTGAGAGCCTTGTGGAGAACTATTGAGGGAGTTTTAGTGGTCCAACCAGATGAAAGCTGATCTGCGGTACTTGCACAGCCGCATACAGTAATTGAGCGGGCCTATACCATACCTTTATTGTTATTGTGCAGCATATGTAAGTGCACGTATACAGACTGCATACACTTGGTCGCCCCTAATGAAAGACATTATCATAAGTAATACACTTAAGGCCTCTTATCAATCCAGCGCAAATGAAATCAGTCATCCCGGGTTTATTGAACTCAAACGGTTTATGGCCGGCTCATACACAATAATTTGTCTCGCCGAGAGAAAAACAAACTAATGAAAAGCTAAATATTACAGTGCGTTCAATTGCAGCAAACAGATGGCAGCTAAATGAAAAGAAATTACATATACATTATCGTCACTTTATGGCTGTGCACTAATTGAGGCGATTATAACTCCTACCTTTCTACTCTATAATGAACTGAATTAATTCATTTAGGCTGGAACATGCTGAAATGATACTTGGCGGTATTTTGTGTTTAGCGTCTAAAGTGATCATTTTTGACAGTGCCATATGTTTCACTGGCAATATTTCTTCTTGGTTGAGTTTTATTACATAATTTTATTTGTCCCTGCGCTGATTTCTTTATATATCTGCAAATGAACTCTTGTTGCAAATAGGTAGCCATATGCCACAACAATGCAAAATGGAGGGTAAAAAAATCATCCTTAGGCTTTGGGCTAATTTGTTTTCTCTTTGTCGCTGTATTAGCGCTGATTGTGCATCGTGGCTATATTAAAATGATAATGAATAAGTGTATCGTTAATTCTGCACTGCCTCTAGTAGATTGACCAAATGTTGCCAAAAGGGAGAGGAAAACATAATATTCCTCAGCCCCTCCAATTTCACACATTTTGGGACTGGAACAAGACAAAACAATACACAAGGACCACAGGGTCAAGACAAGAAGATTTCATTTTAATATTTAATATATATTTTCCTGGCATAAGAATTAACATAACATTTTGACTATAACTGCAATTAAGGGCATAGTTGCTTGACATAGACACAACTGTTAGCAGAAGAAAGAATATGACTTATATGAATACAAGTACGAGTTTTTGGAGTACAGTACTAGTAGAAACCATAGTAGAAATATGTGCACTGAGGATTGAAGCAGTTCAATTAGCATCAAATGTCGTTACTTTTACTGTTACTGTAGGTAATTAGAGTGTCACAATATATCACCTTGAATACCTTGGTTAGTATACTTCCTGCTTACAGTAGTACTCTAAAGAAAACGCCACTACAACTATAGATGTAATTACATTTGTACTTTATTTTGTGCAAATATCAAATTGGGAAATCATACCCCAGGCAATGTTTCTGCTGATTGGTTAGCTTAATGATCATGTGCGCTCAGCTTTTGGTCCTTTATCCTGCTCTGTGGGATACCATCATTCTGTATGTGAATCTGTGAGGCACTGTCACTCTTATAGATTCTTATTGTTGAATATGGATAATTACATGTTTCACTATCTGCCATTGGCGATTAGTGGCCTGAGCTGACACTCATCCTGCGGTGGGCAGTGTGATGCGTGATCTTTGATGACGCTCTACAAAACACACCGAACAATTGCGTTTGAGCGGCTATAGTTTCTGAGTCGGACCCCCTGCGTTTTAAATTGGCACATAACAGATCCAGCATTGAGAGGTAAACATTGTCTAAAAAAGCATGCCATTCTATCTATACTGTTGTCATTTTGAAGACAATGGACACCCTGATTGGCACACAGTCTCAGCCTTGTGGAGGGTGGCGCGTGATTGGCTCTCAGCAATAAATGCAGCCTTCATTGTAGAAGCTATCAATTAAATCATTTACAAATACTCCATTAACATGCACTGAAATTGTATTTTTTCTCGCAATTCTAATTTCAAAACAACCAGCAAGGCCTCTATCTACCGAGAGAGCCACTTTATGCTTTTACCCATTCTTTCACACTTCATTTTTGCAGCCTTTTAAATAGTTTCTGAAGAGATTGCAAATGTTGTTGACATTGTAAAGTTCCTAATGCACAGCCTGACAAATTTTCACAACATTTTTATTCTAGCCTCAAGGTGGAAATGAATAGAGGCTCGTGCATGCATATGCTGAGAGTACTTCCTTTGCTACACCAGATAATTAAAAGGTTCAACATGGCTGTCCTAGGCTTTAAGGGTTGTAATCATTCCCACAAAAATCCTGTTGCTCTCATAAAGATTTCAATTTTAGAATATATTTGGGGTGATTCAAGATGATTAAAGTCAAGACAATTATTTGAAATACTTAATTATGTCAGACTAGTAAGAGTTTTATTTGGGAGGTGTGGTATACTTAGTTGCAAACTCAAATTAAAACAAGTCTTGATACCATATGTTGATATCAGACAAACAGAGGTGGCGTGACATGAAAACCATTTACAATTCATTATCTGATTAAGTGCAACTTCTAAAAGCAGTTTTATCACACACAAGATATATTTTATGTTACGTGTTATTAATTATAGCATTTTGCAGTGGTTTTTGCATTGTCAAACCAACCAGTAAAAGCAACTTAAAGGCTTCCAGTCTTGTGCATGTCACTTTCTCAAATTAAAACTGAACAATACATGAAACTGAAAGATGCTTAGTTATATAAATCAAGTTTTCATATTAAGTTTTTGTATTCATATTATTTGTAATGCTAATCCATTGCTAAGGAAAAAAAAAAAAACTTTGGTACCATACAAAATAGCTTTGGATAGGCTGAAATGCATGTGTGCCCCGGCCAGTGATCTATATTAGGATTGTTTTAAAAGGGTTGCAGAGGCCCTTATGTGATGTCCGAGGCAGTGAGCGCCCAGTGTATGGTCAGTGGAGGTGTGAGGCGTGCTTTGATGGAGTATGTCAGTCCAATCAGGCCAGCATCCAGAGTCTGATTGGGTCTGCCAGCCCCTGATATTAGCTCTGCAGCGGCTGACAAGCAGCATAGAGAGCAGCTATATACGACAAACAACAGCAACAACAGAGCAGCGCGCTCAGGGCCCCCTCTGCTCTGCCTGAGTGTAAAAGATAGTAGAGAAATGTAAAATGAGACAATGTGCTTCTCAGGAGTGCCCAGACAAGAACTTTACCTCAGGCTGAACTGACTTAACCTTTTTCTTCACTTTTTAAACTGAAGAAGAGTCATGTGTTTTTTTATCCAGTTATTCACACCATAATGTACGTTTTTATTGCTTAATTCTCCTGCATTCATGACCAGATTTGAAGGCGGGGGACCCCTGAGACACTGAGGAATGTACCCCTAAATGTAAAGAACAATACATTTCCAAATACACATTTAATTAAGCAATTCCACAATAAGCAGTTACATTTACCCAGACGGAGCATAATCAGCCCGCATAGGCAGATATAAAATGCAAACCTCTGTCTATAAACTAAAGCTTTGTTTCCTTGTTTTTCTTGCCCACATGCATGAAAAGGTTTCAGTTCTTCTTGTGCCTTTAAAAAGTTCTTGGGGAAATTTTCTCTAAAGTTTATGAGCCATAGCAGATGGGTAGATGACCCAAGTTAATTATTATTGAATTTGTTTTTCCCGCTCCACTGATAGTTACCTTTATCTTGATGCTACAATGACAGTGAATGTTCCCATTAAACTAATGTGGCTTCTTTGGAGACAGATATTTCTCCAGAGTGAAATTCCCTCAGCTGTTTTAAAGTTGCTCTATGTAACTTATCTGGTGGGGGGTCCACCACCTGCTTGTTTTATTTTGGAATGTTCTACACAATAGCAATAAACATATGTGTCTTGCATTTATTCAAACACATGTGCTTTTATTGCTTGACAAACAGGATTTCTGTTTGTTAGTGGGGGTTGCGTCTCTCCACAGATTTATCCTGGAGCCTGTCCTGCGGGTGTCACCTACTTGTCTCCACACAGATATATTGATATACGTAATTAATGCCACACTCATACTCTGATACATTTTAGGCAAAGCAAAAAATTCTTCTTGGAGAAAAGCAAGCAGCATCCCCTCCACCACTAAAGTGACGTGGTGAAACTTTAAATCTAAACTACTACTCTATAGCATGTTTATGTGCCCATTATATATAATGGCATAGAAATAATTAAACTTGTTGATTGGCATTGTGTTTCCATGGTGAGACCTTCTTTCTGTCTTTGCCTGTCAGACATTTTTGAAGCAGCTGTAAATAACCCGGCTGACAGCACTGACATGCCCTCCAGTGCACAATATACATAATGTGTGAATGCATGGACAAATTACTCCAATCAAAGCCATAATCTTCACATGAGATGGCCTAGCATGTAACACAATAAACATAATTGCTAAAAGGCTTAGTGTCAGATCAGATGTCTCATAAAGAGACAAGGCACTAATCATCAAGTTACACTGAAAAAGTCTTAGCTTGTTTGTGCCTTATTTGACTCAGTAATGATTTTATATTTTATCAATACATTTTAAATGTTCTGCATTAACTACTTATGTAAATTCCATTGTGGATCAATAAAGTTTGCTTAAGTCTAATTTGACTTATGATCTGATTTATGAAACAGTGTCCATAAATAACACACAACAAGCACTAACAATGGATATCTCAAACATCAAGCACTTCCATCCAAACAGGCCTTTCCCCTCTCCCTGTGTCTGCGCTGAGACAATATGTAGCTGCGCATGTCATTGGTTATCAGGGGATGATGTATAGTATAGCCTGCAGAGAAACATGTGTTGTGCTTTAATCTGGGGTGCATAGGCCAGTATTCATGGCCAGCAGCTGAGGAAAATCACAGGAGACCGAGAGTCCACGGTGGAGAGCAGAGGAGACGTAGTGCCTGCCTGGCAGATGCCGCGTCTTCTTATCAGGCCTGGCTGCAGCTTATTTATGTGGTGACTTGTACCCCACACCCGCCCTGCACCCGCATGGGTTTGTTTACCACACACACATTTTCATATCAACAGAAAGCTTTGGGCCCTTTACTCGACATGTTTCCCGTTTTTTTCTCTTTCTTTTTTGTTTTTTTCTCAGGCACATATTACTATTGGGAGTCAAAAAGTAATTCTGTAGGGGCTTGTAAACTGGAATCATGATTTTCTCAAGTTTGCTTCCCAATGATACATTCATTTGGAAATTGAAGGAAAATGGACATGCAGAAAATTTATTCATTATATAACCTTTTTTAATTTAGTAATTTTTCATTTTTTGACTGTCAAATACATCACTTTGGAAATGAATACTCATAACCTTTTTATCAATGCACAGTGCAAAGTGCAGAAGAATATACTTTTTAGATAAATATGATCAATAATATAAATATAATAAAATAAAATAAATAGTTGAATGTACAGTTTTTGTACACAACATAAATAGCCAGTGCCTCTCTGTGCTCTGTCTCGTATCATGCATCATTTCCTGCTCTGCTCCGTGTCTTTGCACTGCAGCTCTCTTATTGACAGGCCCCTGCTGAGATATTTATGTCACATATTTAATATGGACATGGGAATGATTATCAAATCCATAGTTGCCAAGAGTCTCGGGCCTTAAATAATGGATGAGCAAGGATGCGACTCAATTTGTGAAGAAAGACAAGGCAAGTGCATTGACCCCCTCAGCCCTCCCCCACCGCCTCCCCTCTCCTCTGAACGTCATTATTCTGGTCGATCTTTTCTCCCCTCGCTTGACATCATTCAATGTAATCATCCTTCAATAAAAAACCTGCTTGTAATAAAAGGAACAACCCGGGTCAATACACAGAATATGGAGAAGGATGACCCCGTGGCGGTGGACAGCGTATAAATGGGCCTCTTTATCAAAGCCCAGAGCTGCTGGTGCCTTAACAGGACTTCGACCGTGGCTGGACTTATCATTACTGTTACCTCCTGTATCATCGGCTGTGTGCGCTCCGTGAATATGAGCCAGAATGGAAGAACGATGGCTACATTAATGAATCAATGGGCTAATGAAGCAGCCATTGTGTTGGTTCATTGAAATACGCAAGAAGAAATTGAAGACTTCAGCAGCAGCATCTCTGAGCTCAAGGTTTCACTGTCACCGTATCTACATCATAGATCTTCCACTCAAGATCAAAATCTGTTTATCTTACCTGAAGACTGTAAAATATGTCAAAATATTTCCATGATATCCCATTAAAATGTAAAATTAAGTTCTGATACCAAGCAAAAGGGCCAATGCTAATTCTGAAAGCATAAGGGTAAAAAAAACAAAAAAAAACAAAAAAAAACTTTTTTTAGCCAAGAGAATGTAATTTTCAACATAAAATGTTGGTAGTTTCTCACAGTAGTAGTTCTGATGGCTCTTAGGCTAAATGTATGTGATTTTATTTTTTCAGCTTTGGTACAAATGAGCTCAGTTTTAATACTGCTGATTCTAAATATAGATTTTTTGACATCCCCTTTATTCTTTATGCCTGTTCTATGAATTATTGAAGGTGGATCAGGAAGGGCTCTGACATGAAACACCTCACTTAGAAATTTGTAGATTTTGTATCTCAAGACCTCCAAAAACACTGGGCCTTAGTTGTAACATATGTCTCATAAAAAGC
Organism: Scartelaos histophorus; assembly: GCA_000787155.1. Classification (NCBI taxonomy): domain Eukaryota; kingdom Metazoa; phylum Chordata; class Actinopteri; order Gobiiformes; family Gobiidae; genus Scartelaos; species Scartelaos histophorus. The sequence goes on from KN514868.1 coordinate 46,799, forward strand.
ATAATTTCTGGAATTATGAGCATTTTTGGTTTGGAGAAGGAAGTGGAAAATCTACCCTGCATCTTTCTATAATCATGAACAGAAGTTCTTACCAAGCCACAAAGTCATAAAACACATGACGCATGTACATACTTATTCTACTTAATTATATATTTTATTTTAAATTAGGCTTTTGTTTATTTGTGAGAAAATCCCTCCACCTCTCAGATGTCCAGGCGTCCCTCTGGACTCTTCAGGGGCTCGTGGTGTGAGGGTCAGATGAGCTGACAGGGTCATTTCTCACACAGACGACATGTGGAGCTGCCTGATTATCCCTGAGCTAGCATCATTTTTGTTTATCAAAAAATGTTAATTGCCTGTTTTTACGAGTGGGAAAAGATTAAAAGTTAATAGGAGAGACTAAATAAACACAACGCAATTGCATGAGGCTGTAGAAGATGGTAATTAATTCGTGGCCACCCCTGAGCTAATTAGCTAATATAAAGCTAGGAAAAAAGGAGTTAATGAGCCTTAATGTAACGGATACACTGAAAAGTTTGTAATGAATTTATGAACGCGTGAACAACTCACACACAGAAAACTTGTCTGAGTCGATCACCTTCTCAAGTTGAACACGGTATAAAATTTCATAGTGCAGCCTAGAGGAGGAGGAGAAGCTGAGAGCTCCTGCTGAGGATGAGATGGTGACAGCAGGGGGCCCATGCTCGCCCGTGCTCGCCCAGCACTCACTTGTTTGTTGGATCTTTGAGGTGGCACAGGTCCAGAGGATACAGCCGTTTGTATGCTGAGGTCTTTAGGAGGGCACTGTCCTGGGGAGAAGGAGGTAGGCATAAAAATAATCCGAGTGCAGGTCCATGATAAAGATGCTGCTGTGGCCCCTCATACATGCGTATGCAGCTCACAGCTGGCACTAAAGACATGTCTACGCCCTCATATCATCGGGATGTCACTTTGCTCTTCTGATATCTGTCCATTTTAAGAAACAGCTCATTATTTCACTATGGGAGTATCGCAGAGGACATTACTTACACTCAATAGGGTCACAATGGCATTTACTGTTGACACTATGAGCAAAGGTTCATGGTAATTTAAATGAAATTATAGGGCCGCTCTGAGTCCTGCTAGCGAGTGGGAGCCAGAGCGCCGAGGTAATCAGGTAATTGCAGCTTTCATAAATGTAATTTATCAGAAAGGCAAAAGGCCAGCAGTGCTAACGGGATAGCACGCTGTCTGCTCACACTGACCACATGACAGCCCGATGTGCCTCTACTGGCCCCGCATATTTAATAGGTGATAAGGAATAATTGTGTCCATCACAAGTGTCATATATCAACACGCTCCGCGGTCCACTTCACACGGCACAGCCGGCTCCTCTCCAGTTTGTGGTTTACTGCAGCTCATTTGTCAATCAATCTGTGATGGAGCGGCACGTGTCTAATGACATTTATATCAAACCTCTGTGGCAAAGGCCAAACCCAGTGTCAGACATTACACTGTCACACATTTACCATCTTTTAAAGTTTTGGACCTAATTTTCAGCTTAAATCTGATGACTATTGTGGAATACATATTTGGAAGAAAAACATGACTTTTTTGCTTTTCTAAATGAATATAAAAGAAGCTACGAGAGTCGTGTTGTACTGAGCTCTTATTACATTACAGTTCTGATTTGCTCTTGTGACTTAACGATGTACAAAGTCTTTAAGGCTGTCACACTGACCTTGTGCACTTTGCCACAGTATCGTTTGCCCTGACTGTAGATGAGTAATAACTTACCAGAGAAATGAAATAAAACATTTCCTTTTTTAGTTGGGCAATAAGAAGTGCAGACACAAACACATGCTACAAGCCGTCTGCTCACTTGTGATCTGTACAATATTTCACAGTGTTTCCTGGTGTGATTCTTGGTCATTTGTTACCACATCTCAAATGTCTGTGTTCTGCTCACTTTACAGACTAACCATCATATAATCAAAGTGCTTCGTATTGTCTTGAATTGTCAAGTTTGTTTCATTTAAATTTCATTTTGAAAATACATTTTGCACACATTTAAGTATTCAAGTAAACACTAAGTAATCTTCACACAAGTTAGACACACATTGACAGACTAGGCCTAGAAGCCCTTGAAGCTCAGATAAGGCCCTTTAAAAGGAGCCAGGTCTGTGTGTGTAATTGCTGCAGAAGACGGCCAAAGCCTGAATACACAGGAGAGGGATAGAGCAGGGGTTGATGTTTATGGGTCAAATGCTCATTTCATAAAAAAGTGGCCTTTAGAAAACTGAAACATGATAGGTCAAACAGGTCTAAATGCCTTTTCCAGTTTTTCCTATTTTCCCATTTCAAATATCCGTATGGTGTCCGGGCTCTCTCGCCTCTGTAATGGAAAACTATTGCAGAAGCGTTTCTCCGTCAGCTCGGGGTCAAGAGGTCATCACTGATGTCACTCTCAAAGTAACCAGTACCAAATAGGTCCTGACATGTGCTCGCCGCTGAGGGAATGAGAGTGGACAGCTCCTCTGGCTCCGCCTGTGATCAGCTCAGTGAAGAATATATGAGACTCGGACATTCACACACTCACTGAGGGCACTTTTGAGAGGCTAATACTAGCGGCTAAATGAGGGCACACATAACAGCAGGGTCATTTCTGATTGTGTTTTTAAAGTCCTGCACCTGCACTTGTGTTTGTGTGTAAAGCTCCAAACAAAGACTATTCATTCAACAATTCCCTCCTTCAGTTTGAAGTGGAAATAAATCCTTTTACAATTTACAATTTCCTAATGAAAAATCCACAATATTAATTGCAAATTTTCTTACACCCTGAATTGTGCATATTCTGCCCCAATCATATAAACGTCAAAGCTCTTGACTTACAGACCAGAACCTCTAGGCTCGTCTTTCACTATATGTAAGTGCCGGTCCTCTTGGCGCTCCTGTCTCATTGGCCCCCATGTCGCGCCCTGCAGAGAAACAAATTCTTCTTGTTCTGTGGCAGATGTGTGTCATGTAGCGTGGGATTTGCTGTGCACATCCGACTCAGGTGTTTGTTCTGTAAAGGTGCAGTGCCTCACCACGCAGCGTGACCACTCTGCTGTCGCCTGTATCCATCCGCCTGACAGCAACATGTCTCAAAGTACAATTTATAACATATTTACCAGTGCTTTCTGAGAGGCCTTCACAAAGTATGTTTTTTATGAAAGCTTCAAAAGAGGATGCTGTTGGGAAACCGTGAAGGTGCATAGTCCACTCTCTTCATGATTTCTTTGATGGTCCGATTCTCTACTCAGACCAAGTGTGGCTGAATAACCAGGAGACTGGCATTTTGTGATAGCATTATCCCCCACAAGAGTCACTCCAGTGTTTCCATCAAGAGGAAAATCATATACTAGAACTGAGAACTCTGTGACCACTGTGCCAGTGAATTGTGTAATTGGCATTATTACATAGGGGAAGAGTTTATTAAGCACATATTATTAATCAGTGCTACTACTGAGCCTTAAAACAAGGAGTTTTCAGGCCTCTGCTTTGAACCTTAGGTTTTTCATGCATTAAATTCTTCAAGTTAGATATATTTAAACAGTATTTAATATTTGAGGAGGACTTTATTAACACATGCCATTTTAACTACTTCCCCCATCAAACATTTCCACTTGTCACTGTCACTGTGGGACAATACCCCTTATCCCCTTATATTTAATAGTGAGAGAGGCTTTAAACAACACAATTACATTCAGAGCACCAAACACTGATACTGATACTGTAGAACAGAACTCTCGGGATTCAGCCTTAATGTTCCCAGCAGTAACTCAACATGGACATCTGTACTTGGCCTTCACCTTTTATTATCTGAGGCATGATTTTAGTCAGTCAGACCTAATATGATGTTTACTCCTGGCATTAGCATTTAGATCTTTAAAAAAAAAAAAAAAAACTGCATTTTTTTCCATTAAGTTTACATCCACCTTATACCACATTATATTGCATTATTCTTTTTGTCAATACTTCATCAATGATATTTTTTATTATTATTATTTAACAGACTAGAGTATTGTGTATGGTGCTTTTTCAGTATGTATTTGAAAGATATTTTATTATTTCGCTTTTTTATTCTCTTACATAAAACTTTTTTCATTGTCCCGCCCAAGTATCCTCATTCAGCCTGACCATAAAGATGGCCGCTTTGTTTGACTCTTCCCCATAAAAGCACAAACCCCTTTTCGCCGCTAAGTCCTGGAGCTTGCCGCCTGTTATATTTCCTACACATCAATATGTCACCTAGTTCCGCTGCGGCAGGATGTCACCCTAATGCAACTCTGGGGTTAAGAAAACACCATCTTTGCCTCTGACTGATAGCCTGCCACCGCTCAACACAAAAGTTTAGAAATTTGATCTGGCCGTCATCTCTGCCCCGTGATTATAAATCTTTTCCCGGCCTATTCAAATGCAGTCTAGCTTGGCCGTCTCCGCTCAGCATTAGTTACATGGATCAGAGAGCAAACTTCAAATCACTCCAAACTTTGAGCGCGAGAG
>KN514873.1:0-11448 GCA_000787155.1 Scartelaos histophorus
TAATATAATATAATATAATAATATATTTTTTTGTATTATTATTTTTTTTCCTGTCTGTCTATTTCTAACTGTCCTGACAGGTTATGGGTGTGCTGGCACCAGTTATGTGGGTTATGGTCTGATAGCCAGAGAAGTGGAGAGAGTAGACAGCGGCTATCGATCTGTTATGAGTGTCCAGTCCTCCCTCGTCATGTACCCCATTTACGCCTATGGCACAGAGGAGCAGAGGCAGAAGTACTTGCCTAAATTGGGTAAAAAAAAAAATTAAATAAAAATTCAACCCAATTGCACATTTTATCAACATTGACATTTCTCTGTGTTACAACTAGCCACTGGGGAGATTCTGGGCTGTTTTGGTCTGACAGAGCCTAACCATGGCAGTGATCCCAGCAGCATGGAAACCAAAGCGAAATACAACCCATCCAGCCGTACCTACTCTCTCACCGGCTCCAAGACCTGGTGGGTACAAAGAAGCCCTGTTTTACTGATTACTGGGGTTCAGATCTAGCAATCTTTGTATCGTAAAAAAGTTTGTGAAACTTCTGACCTACTTGCATAAAATGTCTTCTGTTTTAAATAAAAATTCTAATAAAAGGTTTTTAAGGGCAGCAGTGTTTATGAACTATGAAATGGATAAATACAAAGTACATTTCATATTAACCTGTAAGATTTGGTTGCTATGGCTTTAACAGACCACAAGGTGGAGCTGTTCACATCAGAAACAGGGTCACCCACTGAAATGCTCATAAGCTCAGTATGTATTTGGTTTTTTTTTTAAATTTCAGGATTACCAACTCCCCTGTGGCCGATATTGCTGTGGTTTGGGCCAAGTGTGAAGATGGAAAGGTGCGAGGGTTCATTCTGGAGAGAGGGATGAAGGGGCTGTCAACTCCAAAAATTGAAGGGAAGTTCTCCCTGAGAGCTTCAGCCACTGGGATGATCCTCATGGATGAGGTTGAGGTGCCTGAAGAAAACCTGCTTTCAAACGTCTCGGGTCTGGCGGTAAGATTGCAACACAAGCTATTTTTAAAAATCATTGTTCTGTTTCATATAATCCAAATTGACCTTTTGATCAGGGTCCTTTTGGCTGTCTGAACAATGCCCGATATGGAATTGCATGGGGTGCCCTTGGAGCAGCAGAGTTTTGCTTTCATGCAGCTCGCCAGTACACACTTGACAGGTCAGACTTATTTTCTTCTTGTAACAGTTTATACGCCTTTTGTAATAATCTACTGTTATATTTGATTATTCTCTCAACAGAATTCAGTTTGGCGTGCCGTTGGCGAGGAATCAGCTAATGCAGAAAAAGATGGCCGACATGCTTACAGAGATCTCTATTGGCCTACAGTCCTGTCTGCAGCTCGGGCGACTCATCGATGCTAAAAAGTAACTTTGTCAATACAAATCCTTCTTGTTATTATTATTACATTATTTGGCCATAAACTCAGATACCAGATTGAGACATTTAAAATGCAAGGCCTTAAATATATGGGTAGAATGATGCTAGAGTTGCTTGAGAACAAGGAATTACTTTGGAAGTAGAACATTGTACACTGACACATGTTTGCACGTCTCTGTCAACCTTAGAAAGGGAACAACTGAAAAGAAGACAATTGTAGTGTGGTTCTTTCTTCTTCATGTTTAGGGCATCTCCTGAAATGATCTCCATGTTGAAGAGAAACAGCTGTGGTAAAGCTTTAGAGATTGCCCGTCAGGCCCGAGACATGCTGGGAGGAAACGGCATCTCAGACGAATACCACATCATCCGCCACGTTATGAATCTCGAGGCCGTCAACACTTATGAAGGTTAAGTACTTTCCACACAACACCTAACCTTACCAGCAGATAAGATTTAAGCACTATTCTATTTATTTAATCTAAATAGAAGAGGAGTAATCCAATAGCCATCTGTGTCCTTAATGCACCTGTTCATATGATTTTAATCTGATTTATCTCCTGCCACAGGTACTCATGATATCCACGCTCTAATCCTGGGAAGAGCCATCACCGGTTTGCAGGCCTTCACTGTGGAGAAGTAGATCCAAGAGCAAGTACTTTGGTGATCAACTTGTGAAATGTAATTACTTGTATACTTTGGAAATTAATATAAAGAGGGCTATTTTTCTACTGTCTGTCAATAGTGTGCAATGTACTTGTATAAAAACAGCATTATGAGAACGGTTTTGGGTTTTCAGGTTCAAATATGGGAACGAATAAGACCTAAGTATTCAGGATTAAGCATTCAGAATTAGACTGGATACTTGTGGCTCAATACAGTATCAAGTGTTGTGTGTAAAATCCCTCAGTCGTCCAGGTAGAATCCAGGGCGAAGGAAAAACAAATTTGTCAACTGGACAAAAGTTTCTTTTTGTTGAATACGTTTCTCAGCTCATCCAAGCTGCTTCTTCAGTTCTGGTCAGAATGCTGGAAGACACAGTCTTACATCTACCTTCAGGGAGGGGCTAAATACAAAGTAATTACATAGAAACTAACACATTTTTGTTTACAGTTTCTGTTTGTTAGCTCAGTCTATTGAACTAGTCATAAGTGTGGGGACATAATTAGCATAATAATATAGGCCCATAGTGGGTACTAAGTGTTTTTATTCAATGCAACAAACTGTAACATTTTGTTTTTGAAGCAGAATTATTATGCAAGATTGGACACTAAATCTTATTCATCATCATCTTATTTTAGACATGTTACTGTATGGTGTGGATTTGAACAAATTAAGTTAACATATTTAATTGCTGTGTCAAGTCTAAATAAATACAAGTTGAACAAGCACTACTGGTGATTTCCCCCTCCTTCTAATCTTCTAATCTATATCACTCTTTGAATTTTGATTTAGATCAATTGTACTGATAAGTTTTGCAAGAGCATTTAAAGATTTACAAGGGAAGAGGAATGGTAGCACCTTTCCTGTAAATTAATAATGTTAAAGCTAAAGACACAGTGCTTTTTAAGATTTGTTTTAATACTTCAAAGTGTTTGTGATGGACTTAGACATTCCAGCAAACACATCACAGCTATATCAATAAGAATAATTATATTACATAATTATATTACTGTAATTATAATTTTGTTATTGAGTGCATTTCCATATTTTCTTATGCATATCCTTCCAGTTGGCCCTCACATGTATCTCTCTCTGGCTCAGGTCTGATCTTAATTAACAGGCATGTTTGAAGTGGACAGAATTACAGAATCGACAAATTCGATGACATGGCCTTTTACATGTTGCTTTTCATCTTTTGGATGCTACACTTGTGATGTAACTTACTACAGCTCAAATTAGGCCTTTTTCAAGTCCTAGAAAGGGGGTTATAATTCTGGAGGATGTTTCACACCAGACAGACCTGGTATTAACTTAGACACATAAAATACTGTAGTAGGTTTTTTTTGTTTTTCTTTTTTTTTTCCAAATGTTCAAATTATGAAGCATAATGTGACTAGGATGGATTTTCTAGTATAGGCAACACCCAAAACATGTGCAATATTTATAATATATATTTGGATTGTAGTGTAATAAATAACATTAGATGAGAGGAACAAATCACGGGTAAACGTGAGGCCCTGTGGGCGGGGCCTAACGTCTCATAATGAGCTTAGCGCGCGCTCTTCAGCACCTTGGACAGAGCGCACGAGACCAGACTTCAGAGCGCGCGCAGTGAGCGGACACTGGAGTCACTATAAGGAATACATAGATGTTTTTATTTTTATGCTAAACTTTTTTAAAATAATGGGAGGATTAAACCAACAATGGCATGCAAGAAAGAAAGGCTATTTGGAATTTTCCATTTGTTAAATGAATAGTTGAGAAGTTTGAGCCGCGGGCGCAGAGCTACCATGAGCGTGTACAACATGACGGCTCTGAACTCCACTGGAGGAGCTCACGCCTTCGTCCTGGACGAGCCGCTGTACAAACAGTACAGGCCGGTGGCCAGGGACCTCGTCCCGCTGCCCAAAGCCGTGCTCTACCTGCTCATGGCGGCGCTGGTGGTGGTCGGGGTCGCTTATGCTATTGTTGGACATCTTATCAAGGACTTGGCCATTGACATAGCAGGTAGGTTATGTGATGTGCAGTTATTTAGTAAATCGATTAGGACTTTTACTGTATAAGTACAGTAGGGTATGAAGATGAATAGCCTACGTATTGAATGCTCTTTGACCATTTTCCCCCTCAACGTTTACTTTTATACATTTCTTAATGAACCGTATAAGGTTTAGGAAGGTTGAGGAGGCCATTGAAGGAATTACACGTACAATTGAAAATGTGCCAATCCAATCATTGTGTGTACAGCACTTTCAGACCTACACACTTCTGCTTTAATCTGCCCTCTCCCTTCACAGAATGTCTTCTGGGTCCACATGGAGATGAAGACAAAGAAAAGGACGTACACCCATGTCAACGCCCATCCAGCCACCCACCTGCGCACCCATTTGCACACAACGCCTTTCACGTGTGGGACCCAGATGAGGTGATGGTGCCTCTGCCCCCAGAGGAGAGTCCTCAGATCAGTCCTCTGCTGCTAGCAGCTATACCCTACATACCTCACTTCTTCCCACACTCTCACAGCCCCACAAGCTCTTTGGCTCTGACGTGCAGCCCTGCTGACAAGGAGGTCAGCATAGCCCGGGATTTATGATCTAAATTAAGTGAAGGATCAGAAGGGACACTACACATGACACATTTTTATGCTGCCACTATGGCCAGGAGTATGTAATCAGCGATTTGGACGTACTACAAACACAGTAACATCCTCGGGCAATGCATGCTCTTGTTGAGCAAGACACTTCTCCCACCTGCATGTTGAAATGTCCTTGGTGGAGGTTGGGAAAGACACAGGCACAGAATTGCTGCCATGTTTCTGTCAGTGTGCTCAGGGCAGCCTCATCAAAATAAAAAATGTACTCCCTGTGAGTCCAGGTTGTCGTCACGTTCAATGTACGTGCAATGTTTAAAACTGTTGTGGACTGTCCCCTCTGCCATGAATGACAAGATCCGTTGAAGGTGAGAAAGAATAAGTCAAGGCCATGTTATTTTTGTGCCTAAGGTTTATGCACTTGTGTGTTTTACAACATTTTGGTAAATGTGTATTTATGTTGCTTTGGTAAGACAATAAAGGGTTTTCCTAAGTTTCTAATGAATTCCCTCAGTTGTGTAGTCATTATGAGAGTACAAGAATCTAACCTTTCACTGCTTAAGTGAAAGGTCAACTCACACATAGCTTAGGCTTACAAAGAAAGACTTAGAGTTCTTGCAATTCTCCATGTCTGTAATCCTGCCCGTCTTTATCTCAGGTGGCAAAGGGATTCCCCCACGTCACAGCACCAGTAACATTAACAATTAGGAGATGGGTAAAGTTTGCATTGAAATTGAGGTTAAATTACTATCTGGTGCCTTCAAGTTTGTCTAAATACACTTATGCTGTTGGTTTTTTATCCAGTTGTAAAGCTGCTTTTTGCTCTCATAGGAAACAATGGAGTGCTTTTTTAGATAGTCCAACTGCCAGGTTTATTGTGCATGTTTTTCAGCTATACACCAAGTGGAAGAAAGTTTTACCTGTCGGGTTATGCTCATATCTGTAAACAAACCAGAAAGAATGACTTCTCAATAGTACATTCATGAGAAAACTAATGAGCAAATAAAGAAAGGAGCACATTTTCAAATTCAAAAACAACTTATTTAATATTTGTGTTATTCCAAAAAACATATGTTTCTCTGTACATTTAGTTGTTTTCAAACAGAGGCAGCATTGTATAAAAATCAATAACTGTTCTCCAATGCAGCTTTGACTTTGAAGGTCCCACATATGAACAGCAGGGTAACAATCATGAGTCCAGCCTGCAAATAGGGCTGTCGTAGACCATCTGCAGGTTGACCTTATGTCCCACAAGCTCTCGGATGTTGTTGATGCCGTACTTGATCATAGTTGGCCTGTAGAACAACAAGACATCTCAGGTGAGAGGGTGCGGCCACTCTACAACTGCAGCCATAACAAAGTCAGTGTCTGAGTCGCTGTATGCGGCTACAGGTCAGAGCCCAAACCAAAAGCCTGGCTGCACAGAGGATTACACCGCGCGGATTATAGAGCTTTTCTCAGTTGATTTGACATGGACTTATTAGCCATGACAAGTGTGTGTTTACTCAAGTGTTTGCTTAAGACTTTTGACATTTAAACAGTCTGTCTATATTTTGATTTACACATGTATACACCATGGAGAGTTTCTTCACTAGACAACATGAAATATTATATAGGGTAACGCATAGGATGTTAAAACTGTACAGTGTGCAGACATAACATATATATATATATTTGGTATATGATGGCAAACTAAACTACTGACTTCTTATTTAAAAACAAAATCCCGACCTCTTCGTACTTTATAGTATTCCACTGTGGCAAGCGGCAGATTTTCTGAGGAATCAAGCCTCAAGGATTACTCAAACACGTATTAATCAAAGTATAACGGATAAGAGGACTTCATTGTAAAATGGTTCAAAGCTCATAAAAGCTAATTATAATATATAATGTCCCCTTTAAACTTGGGCTGCTCAATTTTAAAGCCATGAAAGGAGAAGATATTATAACATTTGTAGCTCTCACAAACATATTTGCACAGAATTCTTCCAAGTTACTTTTTTTATCTAAAGAAATTCTATATATCAAAATGTTGCCTTAAAAGAATACAAAACAATGGTAATGTGTAAAATTTGGCCCAGATTTGCCCTCGTTTGTTGGGTTGGTAACGCATGCAAAAAACAAATTGGAGTCATAATCCTTAACAGAAAATGTGGGATTATTTTAAAAGGTATAGTTGCTCTGCTCCACTTTGAAAACCTCACGTGGAGAGGAATAAAAGCAGGTCAGACTAGGGTCATCTGTACTCGTGAGAGTGGAAAATTCACCTTTCCAGAGACAGGCCCCAGGCGATCACAGACACGTCCTCTGGCAGACCCATGGGCAGCAGCATCTCCGGTCTGAATACACCAGAGTTGCCTACTTCCACCCACTTTTTCAGGCCTGAAGAAAAGTGAAGAATGATGTGGTAGTTATGCATTGTTCTGGAGTGACAGTGAGTACAAAGACAAGCTGATAATAATGGTTTACCTTCATGGTAGCTGAACACTTCCATACTGGGTTCTGTGTATGGGTTGTATGCTGGCTTAAAGCGTAGTTTTGTAATTCCTATATTAGAACATAAAAGGCAAATAAAGATAAAGCATTACTGACCATGTGAAGTCAGTCACATACATTTTCTTATTATTCATGAACAAAAATTGTCATCGTTCCACCACAAATCACTTACTGACCTAGTTTGGTAAAGAACTGGTGCAGAATGCCCATGAGGTCTCCCAGAGTGAGGCCGTAGTCTGCCACCACCCCCTCAATCTGATGGAACTCTGCCAAGTGAGTGGCATCTAGGGTCTCGTTCCTGAACACCCGGTCGATGGAGAAGTACTTGACTGGGGTGAACTTTTCCTAATGGAAAAGAAAGAAAAAAAATTAACAATACAACTGATAATGATACAATAAAAAAAGTCAAATATTTTATAGTATAGGGGTTCTTCCAGCATATTAGTCTCAATTTTAAGTTCTTAACAGTAAACACTACCTGGTTTGGTCCACTGTTGGTCCAAAATAAGATATATAAACAATAATACTCATGATATTGCATTATGACGTTATTACAGTAGAAACTCAGATGTCCAATTGACAACATCTGGGGAATAATTTCATAATAAACACACAATGTGCAGAGTCGGGCCTCATACAGAGTAAAGCAGAGGAGGGTCTGTATTATAATCCCTCTTATTCTTTTAAAGAGGCTTTCCAAGTATGTCGTCAGAGCTATAGGCAGGCACGTCTAGTCCAGCCCAGCCCAACACACAATTACACAATGCTGGTTAAGAGGCACTATCTGCAGAATGGTAGTTAAAAGGGAAACTAAACTATGGTGTGAGAAAAAAAAGTCAACACTAAGGTGACTGAAACATGATAGATAATAAAATGAATACAAATAATTGCAAAACGAGTATTATTAAAAGTATAATGAGACAAATGCGTGGTTTGAGGTCACATCTTAAAGTCACCTGTTGTGCGAGTTTATACAGCATGCGTGCGCTGACTGCTGTGGTGTGGGTGCGGAGGATGTTCTTCTGAGCTTCCTCAATCTTCCAGTCATATTTGTACCTATGAGACAGCACGGTTACAGGAGGAAAGCACGGCTCATCTGTGCTGGTAGATGCCGTCATCCCTGGTTCTCCATTATATTCCGGGCACACTGTATGTCAACTTTTACTGATACTTGGCGGTGATGTGTGTCTTACCCCTGTGAGCCGTAGCCTCCTTCTGAGTGCACCTTCTTCACTCTCTCCAGATAGTCCTGTGGGAACTCATGAGCCAGAGCTGGGTCTGAAAAGTCATATGAAAGGTAAATACAAGAACAGTAGCCACCATAAAAAGAGAAAGGTCTGTTCATTTCTTAAAGGTCCTTTATTACACAAAACTGACTAAACTAAAATTTAAACCATGTTATAATGTTGATCCTCAAAAACACACCTGGAGTTAAGTTCCATTCACACATGTTTAAGTAATCCTTTATTATTAGTCTGTCTATATCTCCAAAGCTCAAAATGTTTGGTTCCTCCTTATAATGCCATGTACTTTTCAAGTTAACAGCTTCCTTTTATCTTTTGTTCAGTAGAGTTTGTCAGTTCCAGGGCTGAAGTCATCCAAATGATTCCAGGTATAAGGAGTTTAAAAAGACAGCAGAGCACTTCCTGTATTACCACATGACATCACAAGGTAGACAGAGTGTCTTCCGTGTGAGAGAAGAACCCAGACTAAATATGCAGGATTTGTGTGTTAATAATGTATGAATAAAGCAAACAAAACGCAACTACACATATGTTTGTGATTAGGAAAGAACATTATAAACCTAGATCAGATATAGAGTAACAAAATAGAGAGTATTAAATCTCCCATAAAATCCTTTCTTTGTTTACCCTGGATCCCCTTGCACCAATATTTCATAGTTTCTTAAAAAGTTTCAAAAGGAGTGCTTCCTGGACCTCCAGAGGATAATATATAGTAGAAAAAAGTATAAGGGGAAGGGAAGTCAGTTTAAAAGATGCAAAAAATCCAAGGGTGAGTCTCCACACCTTCTCTTCCAGGTTGAGTCGCCCTGTTGGTGGTTTCTTGTATTTAACACACATGGTTCACTCAGTATTCTGTTTGTCCCCTGAGGAAAGTCATAGGCTGAAACGTGTCGGGACTTTTAAAGTTGTCCATTTTGAAATGCCATAAATTAATAAAGGCATTTTATTTCAACCGGTGAGTGCCTTGGATTTTTTGCATCTTTCATAGTTTCTTGTTTTAAATATGATGCTTATGATGGGGCTGTAGTAAATTAATTATCACTGGCATGTTAGTCGATTAGAGTTTTTATTACTTGGACTGATATGTAAAGGTAAATGCCTGCACATATTGGCCTTTAGATGACCAAGAATATGCACAGAAATTGCACAGTGGATTCCCTGACAAAAGAGGAGTAGAGCTCTGAATAAAACATTCTGTTAAAAAGTTGAACATTTCACATACTTATAACTTACTTACATATAATTTTTCTTTGTTAGTTAAAAATAATATGCTAACGAGATTGAAAGCTCATAATAGTTCACGTAGGTATACACTAATTCTCACCAGACAGGAAGAAGGTGTCGTGCTGGTCCCGGGCCGGGTGCTGTTGGGGTTGGAACAGGGAGTCAAAGTTCCAGAAAGAGCTCTCAATGAAGTTATTGGTGGGCATCTCTGAGAAGCTGAAAGTGATGAAAGTAATCAACACACCAAACATAGCAAATATTTGTAAAAGGTGTACAGAATAAGTCAAAATCTTCAGTTTGTACTCACCCCATCTCCAGAAAGATCTGCCTGAACTGCGTGCGCACCTTCATGAGCGGGTGGAGGTGGCCGCTGTCTGGAGCGACCCCCATGGCTTCAAAATTGTATGGCTTAAATTTCTTTTCTTTCCAGCTTCCTCTGCAAACACATCAACAGAGGGATTGCCAAACATGTTCTACTACCCAGTCTGTTTCTACGTGTTAAGAATAAGAACCCAATTCACCACAAACCATAAGCTCTCCAAATGATGGTTCTGTTAACTTGTACAGCACGTCACAAATTCTCTTTAAATAAATGTACAATTCAACGTTTGTATTGTGAGTAACACTATTGCACATGGGGGACTATCTGGATATTGTAAAGTGATTCAGAGACAACACTTATCCTCAACAGAAGCACAATCCAAGCATTTTTGATGATACCGGATTTGTATATTTTTCAGAGTAATGTGCTGCCCAGCCTTTAGGACACAGCCCATGCCTGTGGGCCGATCCCCTGTTATAGAAGCAGTATTCCTCTGTGTCCAATGTCTGAATCCCTCCATTCTGCTATTCTTGAACAGTGGAAGGCAGACTGGACAGGTACATTACAGACAGAAACTTGTGTGTGAGTTTTTTTATGATCACTTTGACAGATCAAAGTAGAATTAATAGGAAACTTACGAGGCGATCATCTCTGGTGTCAGCTCGGTCTCCTGTTTGGTGATGGTGGTGCTGAAGGAGTTTCCCTTGGTGATCCAGTAAGACTTTACTGTCCTAAACACAGAAGTTACAGAAAGAAAAAGGTATGCTGTGCTTATTGCTTATCACAAGTAAAATATCACACACACAAGTCTACTGCATCTGTATCATCAACAAAAAATACATTACTACACTAATACATACTGCCATTTATTGGTAAAGTAATGGGATGAAAAACCTCAAAGAACATGAAATATAACTCACACTTCTGAAAGCAGTTTTCGCTTCTTCAGTTCATTTTTTTCCTTTTCTTCTAGTTGGGAGCTGGTGCCCTTTTTTACCAGCAGCAACTTTTCTCTGACCTGGTCCACCACACTGTCCACCTACCAACACATACACATGCATTATGGAAATAAAACCATTACAAATAAAAACAGGGGAAGTTACATACTGCTCTGAAAACCCTTGGGCCTCCTTCGTGCGCCTTGTCCACCTTGATCCACTTATTTGACATTGCCTTGCTGAAGCCAATCTTTCCAAAGGACAGTTTCTATAAAATAATGTGAACATATGTGATTCACTCTCTGTGCGTTTAGTTTAAGGGTGAGAAACTGTATAGAACTCCTTGTATACCATGAGTTCACTCTGCCCCAGCCCGTCCAGTGGGATAGAGCTGAACACGCGGGCTTCATGGCTGCCTTGTTCAGCAATTTCACTGCCTTCCTCCGTCAACTCCCAGTGCTTTGATGAACGCAGTTCTGCTGAAATGATCTACAGAACAGATACAAATACAAACATGATTTTGACTACAGCTGATCAGTCAGATGCAGTTTTTCTTTTTTTTTTTTTTTTTTTTTTTC